>JAXBDA010003748.1:0-32729 GCA_036023075.1 Gaultheria prostrata | reverse complement strand
AAAAAAATTAATTTTTTTTGACAAAGAACTCATTTTTTTTGAATCCTTGGACTCCGTGCCGGACAAACATTATGGAACGGAGGGAGTATTTTTTTTTCAATAGCTCTCTGTTTTCTTATGACGGACTCAGGTCCCAATTTTTTTTTTTTTTTTCATTCGTCATTCCTATTCTATATTACAATAGAGAGCGATTTTACAAAATGTCTCTCTCACAACTATCCTCCGTGGCAATTTGTAGGGCTATGATTGAATCTCTTATCCAAATTTAAGACTTCGATTGTTCCAAAAAGAACTTTGCAAAGAAGGATAGTTACTTATTTTGTTGGTAATGAAAAAGGAAGTTACGTTGTTGAATCGTAAATTAACTTTGCTTCACAATCTTGGCCTTCAATCGAAAAGTTGAAATCAGAGAAAGATTCCAATTTCAAAAGTCAAGGTTTGTTAAATTGGGTTAATTCTCTTGACATGGCTAACATTTATTGGGATATTGGTTTGCGTCTTATCTTCTCAGTTTCCATCTTTAAACTTGCTGCTACTTTCCGGTCTTGCATGTACTACACCATGGAGTTTTTTGATAGGCCAATTCGGAGGACATATAACGAGTTAATTGGTTTGAGCAATTATATAGAGCATGCTTCCGAGGGCCGAGGAGGTTCATGTCAGAATTATTTACAAATTAACTTTATTTATGATAGTTTGCTAGATTTTTTTCATCTATTGTGCTAGAGTGATTAATATTTTGTGAAGTAAAATTTTGTTTGGAAGGGCCTTCAAGCACGGACATTCCACTAGTCTATTACATGGGGAAGGGGAATGAAATTCGATCCAGGGAAGTAGAAAAATCCAGATTATTTCAAAAACTAAGATAGGTCATCCTCTCATAATACATCACATAAAAATTATGAAACCCCAAATAAACGAGTGAAAATTTGTTCACCCTCACCAAAAGAGGGTGAACAAAACCTTCACCCTAATTGGTTGAAATGGTGTAGGGTCCACGGAATCAATACACTTTTTGATAAGCATGACATCACATTGTGGTGGGATCCACACCATTTTTGGTGGACCCCACACCATTTCAACCAATTAGGATAAGGGTTTTGTTCACCCTATTTTGGTCAGGGCGAACAAATTTTTTTTCCAAATAAACAATACTAATTTTTTGTTTGTGGAACACCCTCTTATTTTAGGATCAAACAAAAAGAATAAAGACCTGAACTTATCCGGCGTCCAGATAAAAGTGTTTCGATTATAAAATTTAATGCTGGTTAATAAAATAATGAGAACAGGTGAGAACATAACAAAAGAAAGAATTAAAAAACACATGTGAAGCTTTTTGGCCGTTTCAATGCACCCAAAATCAAGTCCCATATGCGCCCCTTTCTAGGCTACAATCCACATGAAGCCCAAAAAAAAAACTTGCAAAAGCCATCTGATTTCTGTAGTTACCTTCAGTAAAATATTTCCCTGATAGACAAAATTTATTAATAAAAACTTGACAAATGGTACGTTAAGTTACGGGAGAGAAGAGTGGACTCCAAGTCTCAAACCAAGGTCGGAGGAATTGAAATATACCCAGTAGGACAAGTCCAAAACACCAAAAGTAGTAAAATATTTTTTTCGTAACTCAAATATCTGTGTTAACTTTTGCAAATTTTGACTAGTTTTCGGGACATAATCTTAATTTCTATTTGCGGAGAGCCCAATTAAAATCAGAATAAAGCTCCGTGTGTACTAATTTCCAAAAAATTGATAAAACTTGAGAGAACTTCAAACTCAAATCCCGATTAATTCCAAAGTATAATATGATTGCCATCATTCAATGACCGGCATCTGGAGTCTAAATCGGCGCCCCAATCTGCAGTCAACGGTCAAAATTCAAGTAGAGTACGAGTAGGGGTTAAGGACTAGGAAGAATATTGAAAGTGGCATACATGTGAATCCCTAATTTCAATGAAAAATCTAATAATGTAAACATAATAACACCCAAAGAAGTGGGCAGTGAGTGCCATACCTCTTGGATTAGGGATGACAATAGACGGGGTTTATCCAAAAAAATCTCCAATAATAGCGGTTATAGTAGGATTTAAAAAATACCCGCTCGGATATGGAGCAGGTATAGTTTTGTTATCCCCGCCCCCGAATCCCCGTACCCAGTTATATATACTATTACTATATAAATTATACATATATATATATAAATACATATAGATCGAAAAGAATCTTGAGTATTATTTTTACTCATAGAAGTAATTACTTGTAGAGCAAATCATGTCAATTATTATCTATTATAAACTACATAATATACTAAGAATATCATTACAGATTCTAGTTTCCTAAAATGATGTTCCTGATATATTTTGTTCTTTCATTTTATTTTTTAAATTTATTGGTTTGTCGCTTTATGAAACTTAGAAATTGATGTTTGCTTGGATTGGTTTTTTATTATACTACTGTTATTTTTTCTACATTAGTGGTTAGAATAACATAATTGAAGCTTTTTACTTTATATTTTTGTTGGTTTGAATCATCGGGCTTGCACTTTGGTTTCATTATTGATTTCTTATATATTTTGGTTTAGATATGGGTATATTTGGGTGAAACCCCAATATCCAACGGGATGTGGGTTTGGTGCTTTATCTAGTATCCCCAGCGGGGATGGTAAAATACTTTCCAATTGGGAATGGGAGATAGATTAGGGTCTTCCGATTCATATCCTACCCGTTATCATCCCTATATTGGATTACTCACCTGGTCTACTTCAAGAAAAATACAACCATCTAAAGAAAAATATGCACAATTTTATCATTTCGTTATTATGAGTTTTCCAATTGATTTTATTTTATTAAATCTAGTTTTCGTCAGGAGGTGTGATAAAATCACATTATTTTCCCAATTGATAAAATCTAGGTTTGATAAATATGTTTTCCAAATGATTTTATCTAGTTTTGATAAAATCTACTTTTACTAAAAACCAGTTGAGAATCCTAAATTTTATCAAAACTAGATTTTATCTCATAAAATCAATTGGAAAACTCATCCTAAATGATTATCACAGTGATGTAACATTTATATGTAGATGAGGACAAAAATATCAATTGAGTACGATCACTGATCACGTTAGCTCCATGAGGAAGGTCATGGTTGGTTCCAATAGTATGGAAAGACTCCCGTCGGTATCGACGACTAACGTACGAGGAATTAGGGACCGACCAATAGTTTAGTTTACGTCAATTCTATAAAAGAGATGAATACATACTTTACGTTCTTATTTTACGTTCTTGTACACAATTTTCTTTTTTTACGCTCTAAATTGATACACAAATATTTATTCCGTCCCATCTATCATTTTTAAAAGCGTATTAACATTATTTGTCTTTAGCATAAGATCAACTTTCTATTTACTAGTTTTATCATAAAGAAATATGAGGGGTTCAAAATCAAGTCGTCATCATTGTTATACTAAAATCTCGTGCATGGGAAATTTTAAGACAAAAACCTACGGGATTCAATGTTTTTTTCAAACAAGTCCAACAACCTTACTTCTATGAACCCAAGACACAGGGTCATAAACAAATCGACACTGACAAGATGCTCTTTGGAAATTATATGTGGACGTGATCATAAGAACTCCTATTTTGATCCACAACGGGTTTTAAAAGAACCCAAAGAACTTTAGTTTTTACCACCTCACTAAGAGTTGATGGAATAATGTCAGTTTTGGAAGATAGCAGAGTTCATTGGGGCGTGGATTGCCAACTCGACCTCTTGACGACCCAAACTATTCGGTAGTAAGCCACGACTTAGTAGCTACCACCCTCGACATCTTGAAGAGATTATTGAGTACCACGAAAAATAATTTAGTGGTCCTAGGACAACGCCATATGAGGATTCTGAGTCCAACATGAATTTGTGATGGAGAAGGACATTCAAACACCTTGCGGCTGTCACTCAATGGACCATGGACTAGAGCATAAGACTAGGACCATGGACTCGGCCAACCACGTGGCAGTGCCTAGGCTAACGAATGGGATGGGCACCGTACTTAAGTGGTGCTGTAGCGATGGGCTGTTCTTCTGAACAGTAATTATGACTCGAATCGGACATCCCACAATGAATGGGAGTCCCTATAATCACGTTCAAGAGAATTATTGCGCTGGTTGTCCCCTCTTACTTTTTGCCATTCAAAAAAAAAAAAAAAAAAAAAAATCCGTGCCGGCCCCACGGCTGCTCCATTTTCCCATCTTTATTTCGTATCATATACTCCGTGTACTGTCTTCTGCTCTCTTCTTCGACCACCTCTGTCCTTTCAAAAGTCACTGCACCCCTTCCGTCCCAAACCAGCAGCCCCACTCACTGAGACAAATACTGGTTAGATCTGATTCCACAAACTTCGAAATCTCTAGTCCCCAGTACGATCTCGGTAAGCATTCCATTTCTACTCTGCTTTTTTGCTACGGTGTAACGTTGGTTTTGATTACGGAATCCATTACATTTTGTTGGGTTTTAAATGGTTTTGATATGAGATCTGAGACTTTTGAACTTCACATTGCAGTTAATTGTACTAAATGGAGGGTTTAAGGTTAGGGATTGGCACACATTTGTGTGAGGATGAGGGTTTTGGGGGTTTCTTCGTTTTCACCATTTTATTTTTTCGAAACCCTGTTGGTGAAGTGAATGCTGGTAATTATGACTTTGGTGAAATGAGGGTTTTGGGGGTTTCTTGCTTTTCACTTTTTTTTTTTTTTGGTGAAGTGAATTGCTGGTAAATGGTAATTTGACTTTGTAATGATTAACACTACTTGTCCTGGAGATTTTGTTTTTAACGTAAATTTTGTTGTCAATGGAAGTGCAAGTTTGCACTTGACGCTATTGCTTGGAGAATGAATTGGGCTTGTATGAAAATGAACGCGGGTTAAACCTTTAACGTGGGTGCGCGAAAGTCTTTTGAACTTCAAATTGCAATGGAATGTACGCAATTGTGCGAAAGCGAGAGTTTTGGGGTTTCTTTTCTTCTTTACTTCTTTTTCGGTTTTTTAATAAAGCCTCATATTAGTGAACTGAACTCATAACCCTTATTTTGCCGTGTTTTTAATCATGCCCGGCGGAGTTATGCATTTGATATTTTGGTGGGTCGTAGCAAATTATTGCAGGTTAAACCCTTAAAAGAGTGTGCGGGCTTGGGATATAGTTTGGTGAATTGGAGTTGAAAGTTGGTATGAGGGAAATGCAAAGGAGAACAGACAAACGGAGAATTCACAGAAGTACACAAAAGGAACCTAAAACAAATCCTTATCTCATGAATCAGGTCAACCTGCTGAATAATAATAAATGGGGTTGGACCTAGTGAGTAAAAAAACAAGTTATAGACATGATCCATGTTGATTTCATGCAACCCACAAAATAAGTTTCTGCTTTTATACGTGGAAGCATATAGCTCAGAAATGGTATCTAAATCGTCGCATCTTCAGTTGAAGATGTTTAATTGTATAGTTCAATGGATTAGGAGGGTTTCTCTAGTACGATAGCAGCATTCACATTAATGTAATAGCATTCGTACGATTGGGAATCTGAGACTTTTGGCTTGCTTGGTTCTTTTTTTTCTTTCTATTTATTTTAAAATCTGTTATAATCCCACAAGATTTCCTTTTTGAATGCTCTGTGGTGCAGCGTAGGTTCTAGCATTAGCGTAAATGGCGGCAGTGGATGCTCGAAATCCTCTTCTCGGAGACACTACTTGTGGTTCTCTTCTGCAGCAATTGCAGGCAATCTATTTGAAATTTTAATCTTTCTGCATTCTGCCATGTTTTTTAGGGGCTTATCACATATGATACCCATGCAGCCAAAGCTATGTTGGTTGTCATAGGTGGAAGTAACAAGCTGTGAATTCTATGATTAGTTAATACTCTGTGTATTAATGCAGCAAATTTGGGATGAGGTTGGTGAAAGTGATGAGGAACGGGACAAGATGCTTCTTCAGTTAGAGCGGGAGTGCTTGGATGTGTACAAGAGGAAGGTTGATCAGGCTGCTAAGTCTAGGGCACAACTTCTTCAGACATTGGCAGATGCCACCGTTGAACTCTCCAGTCTTCTATCTGCTCTTGGGGACAGAAGTTTCCTTGGAATTGTTAGTATCTACCTTGTCTTCATAGCAGCATATAGATTTTAAACTGGATCTTTCAAGGATGTTGCTATTGTTGTTTAGACATAGGTACAGCTTTCTCATGTATTTTGTGGGAGTTTGGCAATGGGCCTCATAGAAATCTTCGGTTTGATTTGCAGCCTGAGAAGTCTTCAGGAACAATCAAGGAACAACTTTCAGCTGTTGCACCGACTCTGGAACAGCTGTGGAAAAAGAAAGAGGAGAGGATAAATGAGTTTTTCGATGTACAATCGCAGATACAAAAGATACGTGGAGAAATAGTGGGAACCAGTGAACAAGCAGTGAGTCCTGTGGTTGACGAGGCTGACCTATCCCTGAAGAAGCTGGATGAGTTTCAATCTCAGCTCCAAGAACTACAAAAGGAAAAGGCAAGTATATTTCATCATAAATGTGTGACGAGTTTGATAAAATTGTACCTAATAATTGACACCTGTTGGTTGTTTCTTTGATCCGGCAGAGCGATAGGTTGCACAAGGTCCTTGAATTTGTAAGTACTGTGCATGACCTCTGTGCTGTCCTTGGGATGGACTTCTTTAGTACAGTTACGGAAGTTCATCCAAGCTTAAATGATTCTACTGGTGTGCAATCCAAAAGCATTAGCAATGACACGCTATCTAGGCTGGCTAAGACGGTCTTAGCACTAAAAGAAGATAAGAAACGGAGGTTGCATAAGGTAATTCCATCCTTGATATTTGTAAGAGACATTAAGTAAGTTTACCATTTTGCCATACAGTTCTACAACAGGTACTTTGCATTTGTTGTGAATCAAAGGTTTTAAATCTTGTGACACATATCACAAGCTGCGAGAAGATGTCTCATTATCTATGACAGTTACAAACGAAGTAGAACTTCTTATGTATACTGGATTATGTAGATGTATGGCCTCTTCCGAGTACTATTATGCTATTAAAGGATAGCAAGTCTCTTTTCCATAGTGTGTGTGGCCTGCGTGCTTCTCTGTCCTCCATCAGTAGACATGCTTTTGTTTCAATTGTAGTATGTTTATTTGGTTATTGTTCAAAATCTCAGCACTTTGCTTTTGCTTTCTTCTATATGTTATTTCCATGAGCTATGTTATGTCCTTAAAAAAAGGTTAAAACAAATATGGTGGATATAGTAGGATCAGTATACCATTATGTTCAACTGAATTTTCTTGTAATAAAAATCTTCCCCAACAGCTTCAAGATTTAGCAACTCAGCTGATTGATCTTTGGAATTTAATGGATACCCCCCAACAAGAGCGGAGTTTGTTCGATCATGTTACCTGCAACGTATCTGCTTCAGTAGATGAAGTGACCATCCCTGGGGCCCTTGCTCTTGATTTGATAGAGCAGGTAATGAAAGTTCACTACCTGGTAGAGGTTTAGTTGAAACATAGAATGCATGCTCTGCTTATTTCTCAACTTGTTTTTATGTCAAGGCTGAAGTGGAAGTTGAAAGGCTTGATCAGCTAAAAGCTAGTAGGATGAAGGAAATTGCTTTAAAAAAGCAAGCAGAGCTTGAAGAGATTTATGCTCGTGCTCATATTGAGATTGATTCAGAGGATGCTCGAGGCAAAATTATGGCTCTGATTGATTCTGGTAATGTTGAGCCTTCTGAGTTACTTGCTGACATGGATAACCAGATAACAAAAGCAAAGGAGGAGGCTCTCAGCAGGAAAGATATACTGGATAAGGTTGAGAAATGGATGTCAGCTTGTGAAGAAGAGAGTTGGCTTGAAGACTACAATCGGGTACTTCTGCTCGCTCTCTCTCTCTCTCTCTCTCTCTCTCTCTCTCTCTCTCTCTCTCTCTCTGCGTGTGTGTGTCTACACAAGAACTTCTTTGGCCCCGCCGTTGGTTAATCGCAGTGCTATTCAGATTGATCATAATGATGTCTTTCATAATCGCACCAAACACATTGAGATTTATTATCACTTTTTCCGACAACACGCTGCTCGAGGAACTCGTTTCATTGGTGGGCTTTACCTCTGCGTGTGTGTGTGAACTTTCCTCACGGACTTCCCAATTCCAGATACTCCACGTAAGCCTTGTGTGTTGTTCTTAAGCATACGTTTAGTTTTCAAGGAATCAGACAGAGGATTGAAGAAATGAAGATAAACTCTCTTTTGATCGTGAGATTTCAGATAAAGAAGGGTACACAAATATACTTAATGTAATTAATATGGAATGAGCCCTGGATAGAGGAAGAAGTCTGTGGTAAAGGAGGGGAAGGTTTTTTATTATTATTAGGGCCCATCTATTTACCTCCCTTTGCAAATGACCTAGAGATGCCAATTCCATAACCTCCTATATCAGTTGGCTACTTAGCTCAAATCTGCTGCAACAGCAGTCAACCATGATCCTCTCTGTATCTTTAGTCCTTTCAGTTAACTGAAAAGTGAAAGCTGTTAATGCCATTTCTTTCTTAAAGTGCTTTGTAGACCTCATTGATCAATCTTTCCTGAGAACGATGTGAACTGCCGGCACAAAATTCTTTTTCTTTGGGTTCTTTTCCAGATTCACATAATTACATTCTCACTGCTCACAGTTGCCCTATGGGCCTGTGAAGATTTCATCTCCTGGTTGGAAATGGATGGCTTTTGATATTGCAAAATAATAAGGCAGGGCATTATCCTTTTTTAATCTTGAAGGTCATTTTTCTGAAGCAACAAATGATCATTGTATGTCTGACATTGCCCGTGTGAAACAGGATGACAACAGGTATAATGCTACCAGAGGTGCTCACTTAAACCTCAAGCGAGCTGAAAAGGCCCGCGTTTTAGTCAACAAAATTCCTGGTATGCAGATAGACAATATACCAATTTATTTGCTTGTGTTGATGTTTGTCAAAGATGAATAGACGTGCTATATTCATATTTAAGTATCTATTTTGTGATATTATTTCCCTTTCTGTACCCACTTATAGAGCTATCCATACTGTGGTTCTTGTTTTAGGGCTTAATATTTCCCGCGTGGTTGAATTCTTTATATTATTGAAATCCTTGTCTTAGACGGCAGAGTTGTATCTACCTGGCTTCCTTGTTAAACGTGCACCAAAAAGCTTTGTAGCTCTCTGAAGCTTCTAACGACTCTTTCGACATATATTCCCGAGCTGGTTAATGGTTCTATGTTAAACTTGCCATATGACATGGATGTTTCAGTTTACCCCGTGGAATTTTAGCCAAAACGGGTTGCTGGTATGCCTAAGGGTAACCCTTGTGTTGCGTGGCTACTGGCTAGAAATATGACAAGTTTCCAGAACAGATAATTGGAGAGAAGCCCTAAAGCTAGGGATACAGTCCTATCCAGATACAATCTTCTTTATTTGTTTCCCTTTTGAGTGCATAAATCATTTGGCCTTTCATCATTGGTAGAATTCGTGAATAAAATGGAGGCAACTATTGCTTCTTGTTTTATGCAAAGGGTAACGGAGAACAATATCTATTGACTGGCTTTTTCGTGATGTAGCTCTTGTGGAAACATTGGTTGCTAAAACCCGGACGTGGGAAAAAGATCGTGGGTTATCATTTGCTTATGATGGTGTTCCTCTACTTGCGATGCTGGATGAATATGCAATGCTCAGACATGACAGAGAAGAAGAGAAACGGAGGATGAGGGTAAGTCCAGAGTACATGGAACTTTGTAATTGATAATAACAAGAACGACTCCTTGTGGATACAGGATACCCGTGTGGGTTGGGTCACTGTCCCTCAATAAGATTAACCCCATTCTAGTCTCCGTCCCTGATGTTCAAAAAAAATAAAATAAAAATGTCCGTCCCTGAAACTGAAGAAACAAGAAAACTAATTGTTCAAATCTTTGGACTTGACAGGATCAGAAAAAGTTCCATGAACAGCTAAACACAGAACAAGAAGCGATCTTTGGTTCAAGGCCGAGCCCAAGCCCTGCTCGAGCTAGTCTCGGTACCAAAAAGGTGGTTGGCCCGCGTGCAAACGGAGGTGTGAATGGAACTCCCAACAGACGTTTGTCTATGAATCCTCATCTAAATGGTTCGAGGTCCATAAATAGAGATGGGAAGAGGGACAATAATACCAGGCCTGTTGCTCCCGTCAACTACGTTGCCATATCAAAGGAGGATGCCGCCTCTCATATTTCTGCCACCGAGACCGTTCCGGCTTCACCGTAGTATAATTGGTTGAGATCTGTTTAGTTTAACATCCATGTGATATTTTGTTTATGTCATACCAGCTTTAGATGCTGCAGTAGGGAAACTGGTTTAAACTGTGAGTAATAGAGAGTAGAATTGGACTTGGTTGTTTGTATTATATTGCATTTCAGAAGTTCTTTTTGCTGCTGGTATTGTCTTTCGTAGCATTTGGTTGAATCTAGACTGTAGCAACCTGTGATATTGATCCAGAAACGAGTCGGATCCGAGGGGCCTATAGTGAGCAATCCTTACCGTTGATCTCCACAATCGATGGTTCAGATTTGCCTAAGAACTTAAAAGTAGATTCTTACCGGTAAGAGTATACAAACATATCTGAACCATTGATTGCCGAAATGGATGACTCGGATGCTCGCTACACGCTTGTAGTGAGCCGGGTCCGAGTCTGTCAAATGAACTTTTGAGAGAGAGAGAGCAATTTGGCCCTGCCAAACGCCATGGCATTCTTCAATCTGGATTACAGAACTAGTTTTGCCGTTCAAAACCAAGACAAAAGGCACAAGAAATTCAAACTTCAACTAGCTGCTTTTTCGAGCAAATATGATCTTCATACAAATACTCGCACAAAATACCTAATGATCAACTAAGCTCGACCTCCGGAAAATATCATCACTGCAAGACAAAAGATGAACTGGAGGCGAAGCACGGCGTTGCGGGATGAGATAAAATGTGAGGATAACCACACCAATCTTTTATGACATGTTTGCGTTTACGCTTGGTCAGAAAACAAATTCACTCGTTGGTGCCAAAATGAGAGTAAGTTCACTCGATGGTATGATGACTTAAGAGAGTAAGAGCAAGTGCACCAGAAGAGCTAAAGAAGCATTTTATGTATTTTTGCTAGCCAATAAGAGATAATTCTCCTGCACCAGCCTTTGTAAACCCGTATGCATTCTTCCTCCACCTACAGTACCTCGCTACCTACAGTACCTCGCTTCTGTTACCGAGGTACTATTCACAAGGGAATTGTTTATTGTTTTTCTCACCCACCAATGAATAATTTATTGTCTCTCTCATGATGACTCTCTCTCTGCACAACACCTCATCTTGTGTTCACCACCACCGAATATTTTACATTATTTAATAGCAATAAAGAGGAGGATACAAAGCCTTGTTAAAGTGGAAAAGCAAAAACTGACAAGGTAAACCAAAAATTTTCACTTTTTGATTAGTTTTTTTTGCTATCCTTGATGTACATGCTCTAAGTTCACTCGGTGGTACCAAAATAACTTTCGTGTTGTATTAGTTTTTCTTTTTCCAGCAATCAAGACCATTAGTTGGATGATGCGGGAGAACTGACAACAGTCATCTTAAGTGTTACTAAATACACTTGAAATCAAAGATGGCGTTATCATATTGTAGTATCAACAAATAGGAATGATGATTGTTGGATGATGCGGGAGAATTGACAATAGTCATCTTGAGTGTCATCTTGAGTGTTGTTGAATCAACAAAAAAAGGAACGGTGAGTCCAAATTTTGCTAAATAAATTACTTAACCAAATTGTGATTTTTGCACCCTAAAGTATTATGGGTGAACCTAAACTTTCCAAACAATAACCAATGAAATTGGATTTCTCTGTTAGCGAAAACCAAAATGGAAACCTTGGGTCAATGTGTGAAACAAAAAATGAGAAATTGAGAAAGCAAACGCCCAACGACGTCGTGGTAGGCAATATATGTAACCGGTGTCGTTTGAAGCCTAGACTCTGTCTTCATAAGAGACCTCTACGCTTAAGGCTCCTCCGCTGTAAATCTCTCTGTCTTCTCTCTCTCTCCGTCTTCTTTCTCTCTCTAAAACGATGGCCAACGAAACTGAACCGGCAAAGCTTCTTCTACCGTACCTTCAACGAGCCGATGAGTTGCAGAAACACGAACCCCTCGTCGCCTACTACTGTAACTTTCTCTCTTTCTCTCTCTTGAAAATTTTCAAAACCTTCACCATTAAGCAACTGTAAACCCTAATTGCGATACGCCTTTTGAATTTCTTTTCTGGTTCCTTTTGTGTTCGAATTGGTTTAAGTTCAATTGATCCTGTGTTTTCCCAGGTCGATTGTACGCGATGGAACGAGGGTTGAAGATTCCACAGAGCGAGCGTACTAAAACCACTAATTCCCTCCTTATTTCCCTCATGAAGCAACTTGAAAAGGTCTGAAATTGTTCCTTTTGTGATGTTTGTGTATGGTTTTGGTTTCTTTCGTTTGGTAATCTTCAAGTTGGAAGAGTTTTTCGACCAATTGGCCTGGTGGTCTTAAAGGTCCTGTCTATATGTATCTTTGTCCTGGCTTTAATCGGACCTCGCTATTGAATGGTGGGATTGGTCCTAGGATTAGATTTTGTGCTCGTAAGCCGGTCCGGACACTTGAGTTATTTAGTAAAAAAAGCTGAGGTGTTTTTCATGAATTCAGAACTATATTTCTTTGCTTTACCTCTTTTTTGTCAGCAAGCAAATAGCAGTTGTCTTTCATAATTTGAGATTAAAATGGAGGATTACTCCCCTCAAAAAAACAAAAAAACAGCTATTAAAATTGGGTTCCTTTTAGGTCTATGGTGGTGAATATTTTTTAAATTTTTGAGCATTTCCAGGAGTATTGTACTTCAATTGTTGCCACTGTTGTGGTCTTTCCAAGTTTTGATCTGGGACAATCTGACCATTTTTTCATTTCAAGGTGTATTGTACTTCAATTGTTGCCGCTGTTGTGGTCTTTCCAAGTTTTTCGGGCTTTGATCTGGGACAATCTGACCATTTTTTCGCGATTTCCTTTGGACAGAAATTTGAAATTTGATGCAAAAAGTCTAGATTCAATGCATGTGAACCTACCTGCATCAAACGGTTACAATTGCTGTTGTGTCTAGAGTTGTATTTTAATGTTGTGTTTCTAGCATTGCTCAATTTGATAACTGAGGACTCAACACATTTGCGTCAAATTGTAAAGTCTATCTTTCATGTAGCCATCCTTTGATTGGTATCTTACACTGCCTTGAACATTTATGTTTCGGTTGAGTTATCATGGTATACTGGTATGGATGTAAAAACTATTTGTAAACTAAGAAATAACAATGCTTTCATGAGTTTTGTGTTAGAGAGTTTGCACTTGCACTATATTGGTTATGTTCATCTGCAATGATTATGACTTTTTGTCTTCTCTTGTTTGGCAGATTTGAACCTTTGCCTATACCGTATTACTGACATAACATGGTTTTAAAGATCTACCCTATTTGTCTCTTCTGCAGGACAAGAAATCACTGCAATTGGGGCCTGATGACCACTTGCACGTTGAGGGGTTCGCCTCAAATGTCTTTGCGAAGGCAGATAAGCAAGATCGAGCTGGGCGAGCAGATCTGTACGATTAGTTCTATTTGCATTTAAATATGTTTATTTGCAAAGTATTAACTCACAGCTTGAGGTCTACATCTAGGTGTAACTTTAAAGTGTTTCTGATTGCTGAATGTCTACGCTCCAGTATATGAGGCGAATTTGAAACCCCATTTTGTCCCTTTTGGAAATTTGTAATTTGCACCGTGTTTCAACTGAATTTTCTGTTGCTTATCTAGAAAAGAAATTAGGTTTCCTTTGTTAATCTTGAAATGAACATGTGTTGACTAATGGCATGTTGAGTTTTGTTTCTTCAAAGCAAAATTGAGTCTCATGTTAATGTGTAGTTTGTTGCCTGAGCCCTGAGGACATGCAAGAATATGGCCTTTTAAATTCCTTAAACTGGTATTCAACTTCAGTGGGGTATGCTAGTATAGCTTTATTGTTTCAGTTGCAGATGATTGAAAGCCACCATGCTATACATCAAAGTATTTTTTTTGTAGCTATTTGTGCTTTCAAAACCTATCCCCAAAAGGTGGTGTAGTACTTCCAGCAGCTTCTATTAATGCATCACGATGTGTCTTTCTATGCCTTTACTGTTTTTGAAAATATATTATGTCATGGTTAAGCTTAAGTAGTCTAGGCTATATTTGATTGACTTGCAATATATGATCATATTCTCTATTGAGAGAAGAGTTTCACCTATCAGATTTGAAATCAACCGTACTTTGTTTCTAAACACTGATCATTGAAATCTTATTTGAGGAGGAATTTAGAGGTGGTGATGCCCGTACTTTTGTGCCCATGTGCCTAAATGTGTTGACTGACTCGTCTTTGAGATCCAAGCTATCCATTTGTCTCCATCATGATGTAGATTTTCAGTAATAATCTGAAAGCATCAATTTCTTGCCTTCTCACAGGAATACTGCGAAGACATTTTATGCAGCAAGCATCTTTTTTGAGATTCTTAATCAGTTCGGTGAAATTCAGCCTGATGTGAGTCCCTGATCACTTTACTGATTTTCAAGTTCAGTTTATTTGTTACCAAACCTCTGGGCATAGTTGATATATTGCTATGAGATTTAATGAATTGCTTGGCCTGCTTTTTTGAGTGAGGATATATGCTTATGTTTTTTCTCTTTAACAGCTTGAGCAGAAACAGAAGTATGCAGTGTGGAAAGCTGCCGATATAAGGAAAGCTATGAAAGAAGGAAGGAAACCTGTACCGGGGCCCCCTGGTGGTGATGAAGATTTATCCTTTCCATCGAGTACATCAAGTGGTGAATATGTGAGTAGAAAGTTGTAGTTGTTGTCTAGCTAGATCAACAATATGATAATGTTTTCTAATAAAGTTAGTTGGAAGGTTTTTTTTTTTGGTTCAGCAAAACTAGTTGGAACTATTACCATTGGTCACTGGGCAGCCCCCAAAATAGGAGGCGACGGAATGATATATTCGTCTCTGTTTTTTTTTTTTTTGATAACTAGGTGTCCGGGCCAGCTTTCGAGCATCTCGACTAATCCTGGGAGACCAATTCCACCGTCCACTAGTGGGGGGCCCATTTAAAGGCAGAGCAAAGCTTTGTATGGATTGGCCCCAAAGGAGTTGATAGCACCTACGAGATTTCGAACCTGAGACCTTAGGAGGGAGCAAACCCAGGACCTTAGGGAGCAACCCCTAGACCTTAGGAGGGAGCAAAGCTCTATATTGGTTTCTGTTATTTATTTCTTAATTCAACTCCGTTTGAAAGAAACTAATGGAACCGTAGACCAGTTTAGAAAATATTTCTGCACAAATTTCCCTTAAATAAGCATTTGCTGCATTTGTGATTCTTGCATAATTGCAATGCATTTGGTGGGTGAAATTTTGATAAAAGCATCATAGACGTTCTTGAAGCTCTAAGGACTCCGTAAGTGCATTAATCATCTATTGATTTACACGAGACATTGGAATTTTTAGTGGGCACTATTTGGAAGTATCTTAGGACTCTGATTGGGAAAGAGTTTACGGTTATTCATTTTTCAAATAATTTACAAGTTTTCTTTTTTACAGGATCTTGAGCCAAGCAGGACCAATCCCACTTTCAAACCTGAACCAGAACCAGAACCAGATCCTTCACCTCGTTCTTATGACGAAGTTAAACCACATCACTCTCCAGACATTCCACTATCACGTTCAAATAGTTCCCCATCATCTTCTCCTTACCCTTCAAATTATCCCACACATGATTTCCATCCACCGCCTTCAACCAACAACATATCCGAAAATTCCAATTATCCTCAGCCTTATCACCATCAATCCTATCCACAAGATCCTCAACAGCATATTCCACCAAACTACCAGTCTCAAGATATTCCGCCTGCTTACTCATATCCCAATTTCCAATCTTACCCCAGTTTTACAGAGAGTAACCTCCCAGCAGCCCCATCTCATTATCCTACTTACTACCAGGGCTCTGACGCTCCTTACTCTACTCCTCCTGCTCCAGCCACTGCAACTTATGTGCCACCTCTTCAACACACCAATTCAAGCAGCAGAAATGGAACTGTTCCAGAATCTATTCCAACTTCTACACCTAGTTACAAATATGACAGCAATTATCAGCCGTCACATGAGAAAATTGCTGAGGCACACAAGGCGGCGAGGTTTGCAGTTGGGGCTTTGGCGTTTGATGATGTATCTATTGCAGTGGAACACCTGAAAAAATCACTCGAACTACTGACAAATCCATCAGCAGGTCAGTGAGTGAGTTACTTGATGTTGTGAATTTTGGGTCGGACAGTAAATTTTGAACTTGTTTATGGTTTGATTTGTATAGTGCATTGGGGTTTTCAATGTCTTTGTGATGAGAATTGCTGTATCCCATTTTGCCACAGTTACAAGTTATATGCAGTGGAATGTGTCTTGCAAAATGCTAAAAATATGTTGATTTATGAGTTGCGGTATTCCTGTAAACAAATTCCTTATTGGTTTGAGAACTTGACCAAATTGCCAGCGAAATTTCATCCACTGAGAAATGGCACAAGGGGAACTTAGGAAGCTAAGTAGAAATCCAATTATCTATTTGTTGAATGATGGCTACATATAAGCGTTGGTTAACGACACATTGTGCTTCTATTTGTTCTAATGTACCTTCTTGAATCGTTACCCCTACCCTTCTCAGCGAACCCGCCTTAAGTATCCTTTTTTTATGTATGGTGTCTCCTTAATCAATCAAATAGGCTATTCAATCTGGATTTTTTTTTCCATTCGCGATTGATTAATTCCTTTTGTTAACATGAAATGAGGGTAACAATCTGTGGTTCAGGGCAGACGCCCTAAAGAATTCCCTAAACAAGAATTTGATCATCGAACGGCCCTAAAGAATTCCCTAAACAAGAATTTGATCATCGAACGGTACGTACACAAAGAGAAATAAGAGAGTCGAGCAAAATGAGTAGCAACAGCAGCTAGCTGTTGTAGTTTTAGGTGTCTGGCTTTTCTACCAAAAGCCAGCTTATCCATAATGCCTTGTTCCACATGGCTTTTCATTTTTACTTTTTGGACTTTTTGAGTTGTCTTTGTTCAATTTTTTTTTTTTTTTTTGTTTTTGTTAGTTTTGCATCAAACTTTTGTGGATTATTGATTCGTCTCGAGTCTTGACAAGCTGAATTGCAAAAGTAAAAAATTATGACTGAAACTTGAAACCCAAAAAAGTCCAAAAAGATGGGATTTTCTTTTTGTCCTCTTTCGAGAAAAATTGTGGTCGGTCATAATTTTTTACTTTTCCAATTTCTCTCGTCAAGATGAATTAATAATTCATAAAAATTTGACGCAAAACTAACAAACTCAAATTTTTTTTTTGATAAAGACAAATCTCAAAAAGCCTAAAGTCTAAAAAGTAAAAAGGAAAAGCTATGTGGAACAAGGTTTAAATTTAAAAGTTTTTTTTTTTTTTTTATATAGATGGGAGTGGCATCCTCGAAGTGTATCCAAAATAGTACATACTAGGTGTTTAATACTTATGCCTCTTGTGTTTTTTTTTTTATGCCTCCCACTCGACGAAATCTTATTGCTAGATTTATTATATAGAATTTGAAGAAATATTTACTGGTTTGGAGAAACTCAGTTCAACCCCTTGAAAAACTTTTATGTGTTTAAAATATAACTTCGAAAAGAAATAAAACCTTATAAACTTTAGAGTCATGATATAAAATATTATAAACTTGAAAGGAAAGTTTGGTAATTAGAGAAAAAGACCAAATTAATTAAAACAAACCAGAAAACTTGAGGACAGAATTGAAACCAATATAAAAACTACAAGGACAAAAATTGAGACATTAAAAAAACATAGGGACCAAATTGATACCTACACATAAATTTTGGAGGTACGGATGCCCCATAGATTCATCACGACTTGCAAAAAGGAAGAAAATGCAAAAATCAAAGGAAGAAAAAGCCTCCTGACTTTGTAACTGAAATAACCACCAAAGTCGAATCGCGCTCACGTAACCCAATTCCGACAAGGTGAATAGCTATATGGTCAATTGAATAAAGGCAAAGGAAAATAGGTAAAAGTAAAAAAGAAGTGACTTTAGTAGTCTATTTTCAAAAAGCATTTCACATGTTCAAAAAGCATTTCTGTGAAGGGAAAATGTAAGGCAGAGGAAAAGATACCAAGAAAAAAAAAATAGGAAACTGTGTGCACCGAACGGATCTCAGACGACCGGTGCAATTTCCTGCTTCTTTTTCTTCTAGGTATCTTTTCCTGTATTGTACTGCCTCTCTTCTGTGAAACGCAATCACGATTATTATATTTGAGTTAAGTTACGATGTGTAAAATAATGTACGCTGTGTGGGACAAATATAATTTTTTAAGATGATTGATTTACAATGAATTGCAGGTCGACTTTTAACTTGTCAAACTGTCAATCATAAAAATTGAGAGAGATTTTACATAATAGAAAGGTGGTTCCATGTCGGTGTTACATATGACTGAACAAAAAAGACAACAATAATGCTAAAGGAAAGTATTAGCAGTGTTTAATGAGTTTGGAATAAAACAAAGGGAATTAACACAAAATACACAAAACCCATAAACACACACAAAAGAGAATGAAGTGACTGAAAGATAGCCTCTTTCTCCTCCCTTTTGGGTGTTTTTCATTTTGTCCCACACATAAAAACACAATTAAAAAAAAAAAAAACAGATTAAGTGAGAGAAAGAACCCTTGTACCCCTAAGCAAAAGAAAGAGAAGCAACAATGTGAGAGAACTGAAGCTGCTCCAACAGCTCTTTTGCATGGCTAGTGGCTCGGCTCGCCACCCGCGAAAACAGCTCCTCGCTGAGCCGGTCACCAATGTGTGCATCGACTAGGACTCCGCTCACGGCTCTACAGCTGTTAGCCAGGGCTTGACCCACCTCGGCTGCATCGTCGGGGCAGCTCACCACAAGTGGGCTCCCTCCTCTGAACAGCTCGAGCTTGTTAATTGCAAATGAGCCATCGGCTTCGACTACCTCCTTGAACTCTTGTAGGCTCGGCGCATACACAGGAATGTTGAAGTCGTCACGTCTCTCACTTGTTATGAGGCCCTATATAGGGATTAAAAAAAAATAGTGTTGACAACTAGGGACAGATCGAACCATGATTTTGCATTAATGGTGGCGACCATGTATACCAAAACAAATAAAAAGATGGACTATGTGATATGAATAGTTATCGGCTTTTGATAAAAATCAACATAACATACTAAACCTATCACAATATGTTTGTTTGTCATATGCAAATATGACAGCTCGTGGACGTCATGACACGTTGACTTCCTTCTTCGATTTCTTGTCAAGTTTCTTCCATTTTATGTTGGTCTAACACCTTAATAGTTAACTAGGTTTAAGGTCTCGTGCCTAGCACGAGTTTTATGTCCGTGTATTTTAATTTAGATTTTAGGGACTCAAATGCGTAACCAACAAAACTCTAGGGACTCAAACAAATGCGTAAAGCAACAACCTCCAGGGACTCAAATGCGTAATTTAGCCATACATAGCCAAAAGACCAAAATGGCATAGCATTGTGGCAGAATTACAAGAAAACCAACAGGACAATTTCCAATCGGAGGGCAAAATTGGCAAAATGTGGCATTTGACAAAACACCAATTTTTTTTTGACTTCTCTTTTATAAGCCTCCGGAGGAGGATACAAAGAGAGTTTGCATAAATTAAAGACTAAGAGTTTGAAGTTTGGTGATTCTTAGTTTTGAACTCATGTTTCATAATTTTTTATTCTTAGTTTGAAGTTTGGATATGCATGTCATTTTTCAATTACTTATATTTTTCAATCTGGTGGGCCTACCACTGTAGGACAATTATTGTGTGCTCTAAAGCATATGGGAACATATAGGAACAGTGCTCATTCTAGTGGGCCAACGTACCTACCATTGGCCATAATACTGCCGACATGATTATCAAGAAATGGAAGAACAGATCGGCCAATACGAAGTCAATTGATCCATCGGACGGTCAATAATTAGAAAAAAGTTTTGTAATCATAATGAAAGGGCTTTTGAAAAAAAGAAAAAAGCTCAACACTTTATATCATATCATTCACCCTTTCTAATGTTGAATTTCTTGTTTCTCCTTTACAAGGGTCTTGTCAATCCATTGAACCTAAGAAAGTCTCGTGGTTCACCAAAATATTTGAAAATAGTATTCCATCCGTCCCATAAAATTGTGTTAACCACAGGATCCAATAACTAAAAAAAAGAAGGATTTATGTCAAGAAAATTAATATTTTTTGCACAAATTAATAGATCAATATTTGTTCTATTATTTTGCAGGAAAAAATTAACATTTTTTAACAAAGAACTACTCCCCCCTTCCCTTTTATAGTGTGTACATTTCCTATTTTGCCCTTAAAAGTAGATTTCTTTTTAAAAAGTTAATGGATATTATTATATTGATAATGATAAGTAATGGAAATGAGATGTAAAAGTTGATGTGAGAGAAAAATAGTTGAAATTCTCAGGTAGTAACACACTTAAAAAGGGACGGAGGGAGTAATTTTTTTTCGAGTCATTGGACTCCGTACCGAGCAAACTTTATGGTACGGGGCCGTGTCACGGAGGGAGTAATATTTTTTCTTTTTAAAATTTTAGCTTTTTGTCAAGTTTTATGGAGTAACTATTTATGTTGATGAAGAATTTCAAAAGTTTTAAATAAATTGATAATTTTTTATTGAAGATAATAAAAAGCTTAAAATTGCAATTGTCTTTTCGCTCGTATTTTTAAAACATTATTCAATTTTAGTCTAGATTTTCATATTTTTTCAATTCTTCTCGTCAAGGCGAATAACTATGCTTAAAAGTTTTGATCAAAAGCTAACAAATTTTTGTAGTAAACATCTTAAAATAGCAACGGCCTTAAGTGCCCGTTTAGCTTGTATTTTTATACTTTTTTCGGTTTTTCTCGTTAAAACGAACAAAATCTAATATAAAAATTTGATCGAATTGACTAGAGATTAAAAAGAGAAAACAACGAAAAAATAAAAATGATTCGATATGATTACCTCTTGCACAAGATCATCCCAAGCATCCTGAAAGTGGGTCCCAAAGAGGAGGCCGGCCCCACCTTGGTCCGTGGGGTCCACAGAGTTCCTCCCCAAGCAAACCAGGAACATGGACCCACCACTCTTCATCTCCTGCGATCGTGATCTTAGAAACCCGGCCAAATCAGACCGGAACTGCTTCCTGTAAGCATTTGCTGTGCTCTCATTAGCACCGTGGATGAAGATCTTTCCTTTGTTGTAGGCCGTTGATCTTTTGTCTACCACCGTGTCGGGCACCTGGATATATATGTAACCAGAAACACTATGATTAAGGTCGCATTTCTCGTAGCTTTTTTGTATTTACGTTGAAGACAAAACTAAAATTTCATAAAGTCCTAAAAATCAATAATACCAAAAAAATCGATAAAAGGAACAGGGCATGGCATAGATGTTGAATGCTAATACCAAAAAAATTAAAATTATCCAATG
Organism: Gaultheria prostrata; assembly: GCA_036023075.1. Lineage (NCBI taxonomy): Eukaryota > Viridiplantae > Streptophyta > Magnoliopsida > Ericales > Ericaceae > Gaultheria > Gaultheria prostrata. The sequence goes on along the minus strand of JAXBDA010003748.1, from coordinate 11,077 downwards.
CAATGTCGGCATAAGACTACGCTGCCAACATTTCTGCTTTTGGAAGCAGAGGAATAAATTTCAAAGTGGGACCTGCCCCTAGAATATAAAGCTTTGATTTTTGGGCATCCTTTTTTAAACGTGCAAAAAAACATCTACTTTCCTCTACTTTAAGAGATAGAAAACACGATCTGAGACTCGAACAAAATGTCTTGTCTTTACAAAGGTGCACCATACGACTTTGGTATGTATTCGTCGTACATTTGCATGTGTATAATTCTATTGATCATGTTTGATTTTTATTTTATTTTATTGTGTGTGTACATGTGTAAGTATCATGTTTGTATAAGAAAAATGAATATAGTTGAAATTTTAATACAAGCATATAGTTTAGAGTAATAGGATGCTTATTAATAAAACGTCCATTAAAGTCTATTGAATACTGTATTGGGATCGAGTTTTTCAAAAGGGCTAAACACGTTAAATGAATTAAAAGTACGAAAAATAGTTGATGACCTGTTTCGAAATTCATATTTAACACTCGTAGTTTTTGAGAAACTTAGCTTGAGCTCAAGTTGTGGCAATGGAATACGGCTAAATTTTCACTTCAAAGATCAAAATGGCGTAAATTGTTGAATGCTAAAACAAAACTATTACGTACTACTATCCAATGCAATGTCGGCATAAGAATTATACGCTGCCTACATATCAGATATTCTGCTTTTGGAAGCAGAGGAATTAAATTTCAAAGTGGGCCCTACCCCTGGAATTTGGAGCTTTGATTTTTGGGCATTAAAAAGTCAAATAATCCTCTTTTTTTAACACGCAAGAAAAATATATACTCTGTTCTACTTTTAACAGATACTCCTTCCGTTTCAAATTGTTGGTCCTTCTTTTCATTTTGGGATGTCCTAAAATATTTGTCCAATTTCTAAAAACATCCACCAAAACATGGTCACTTTCCAGTTTTACCCTTAAAAAGTTCTTTTTCCATCTCAATTGGCTTGTCCATTATCTTTTATTTTATAACGATCTTTATGATTTTGAAAATTTTGTATAATAAAATTAATTGATATCTATCAAACAAGATCTATATTGCATATGTTTTGAGTTTCACATAAACAATTAGCCTCACAAAATTGGCCACAGTAATATTGACTGGACTTAGAGGCAAAACGTAAAAGACAATACAAAATTTTCACACCCCTTAGAAACCCACTTTCTCAAAAGGGGCAAGCAAATTGGGACGGAGGGGGTAAGAAACAAGAAGACCTTGCGGTGAGACTCGAACGAAATGTCTTGTCTTTACAAAGGTGCACCTTACCACTTTGGTATGTTTTTGTCATACATTTGCATGTATGTTTGTATTAAATCTATTGATCATGTTTGATTTTTTTTGTGTGTGTATGTGTGTAAGTATCATGTTTCATGTTTGTATAAGAAAATGAAACTAGTTGAAATTTTAAAACAGGCATATAGTTTAGAGTAATAGGACACTTATTAATAAAACGTCTATAAAAAAGTTAAGAGTCTATTGAATATTGTATTGGGATCGAGTTTCCCAAAAAATGCTAAACTGGTTAAATGAATTAAAAGTACTAAAAATAGTTGATGACCTTTTTCGAAATTCGTATTTAACACTTGTAGTTTTTGTGAAACTTAGCTTGAGCTCAAGTTGCGGCAATGGAATACGGCTAAATTTTCACATCAAAGATCAAGGGCTTGATCTTCTTTTTTTTTTCACATTTTCACTATCTATTATCTATTGTGGTCAAAGTAATATATATATTTTAATTACGATATGGATAAAATTTCAAAAGGTAGTAGGATCCATTAAACTAATACACTCAATACTCGAATATGGACTTTTGTTGGTCACATATAGATGAATAATCGGTATGTATGAATCCTTCAAAATAAAAAAATAAAAAAAAATACACACAAATATACTCCCTCATCCCAATTTTCTATTTTTGGGAATTTTAACTTTTTAAGAGAACAAAATAATTACTTCAAAAACTTTTGAGTTTTCAAGAATATCCCTCACGTGTATTACATAAGAGTGTACATTTTCCGAACACATCATTTTTCAAAAGAGAGAGAGAGCATAAATGAATTTTTTTATTTTGGGACGCGTGAGAGTCCAAAAATAGACAAACAAATAGGGACGAAGAGAATATATATAATTAGTTTTTTTCATGAGGCGTAAAATGTTTTCTCTCATTATAAATGATAAAAAGAATGAAAATTTCATTACACCATCATAAATGCACACAAATATATACCCACAAGTATACACGTTTTGTCCATTATCTTATTCTATGTCACATTGTCACAACATTTAAAACATAAATTAAGCGCACAAAAATAAATAATAATAACCTGAGAGCACCAGTGCAAGGAAAAAGCAGAGTAGAAAACGTCAACCGATCCAGCCGGAAACAGCCTTCCGTAAAAAGATCCCGGAATACCGGCAGCAAAGTAGGAGGGGCAGCGGCAGCGGCCATCGGAAGCCAAACACTCTTCCATGCTACCACCGTCCTTAGCCAACGGCGGTAGCAGTTGGAAGAGTGTGTTGAAGTCATTCGACGGGAGGTCAGAGAAAAAAGCCGAGAACTCCGGCAGATCAAAACCCATTGCCTCGTACCTCTTGATCATGTGGTTGATGATCACCTCGACTATGTAGATAGTGTTGGTGCCGGAGGAGCAACCTAAGTCGGCGACGACGAACGGGACCATGGGCCTTGTGTCGAGTTGGACCCCGTCTAGGGTTTCTTCTAGCAAATGAAGCATCGATCGAGCATGTTGTGCCTACATATATAAAAAGTTTACGTTAATTTATTTACTTATTTATGTGGAATAAATATCATCACATGTATGTTAACAAATTCAAAAAGAAAAAGAAAAGAATTTCCTCTGAATTACTGATCAGAATCTATTACAAGAGTGTAGTAGAGTACTTATTAAATATTTACACGATTTTTTTTTTGTTAATTTAGAAGTTGGTGATAGGCCCACAACTCATGAACTCAACAATTATGATCATCTTTGCACGTCAAATATATATATATATATATATATATATATATATTTTTTTTTTTTTTTTTAATGAGAGATTTGGAGAAACAATAGAGTACTGAAGTGTGTAAATAGAATTTCCATATAGAATGACACGACCAGTGTTTTTCACCATTCATTTTAAACAAAAACACGAACTTATAATACGCTTTTTTTAATTTTCATATCATTTCTGAATGGATTTTAAATTTGCATGGAAATTTTTGTTTGCATACCAATTTTCTCTGAGAAAAAGCAAACAAAAAAAACAGAAGAGAGACTAAGAAAAATAGGTGAGAAAATAGAGGAAGGAAAACAATTTGGTAATTAATTAATAAATTACCTGGGCTTGGCAGTTATTGGCATAGCTAGCCTCTCCTTTGCCTCCTTTCATGCTAAGCAACCTCTCAAGCTTGTTGCTAGAAACCACCACATTGTCTGCTGCTGGGGGAGGAGCCATTATTATTGATAGTGAGTGAGTGAGTGAGTGAGAGAGAGAAGAGGGTTTGTGTTTGTATTTATAGAGAGAGAAATTAACCAAGGTTTGTGTATGTATGTACTCCGGATAAGGAGTAATTATTCGGTGTTGTTAAGGCACCGCCATATGACCTGCAATTTTGTCCGCAACCATATATTCACACTCTTTCGTGGGTCAATCATGATTCTAGTGGAAATCAGGATGCAACACGTGATGATGCTTCAAGACTACCCGAAAAATGTAACTGGATAAGATATACAAAAGGGATCGAGGTGGTTACTATGACAAGTAAGAAACTTTCAACACATGCATTGTTATCTTCCAACCTCCAGCGAGAAATTCCTCTTAGATTTTGGGGGTTAAGTTTGTAATTTATCAGTCTAATACAACTAACTAAATTCAGTTAGTTTAAATTTTTCGGATATAGGAATCTAAGATCCTTTATTGTAGTATCCCATTAAATTTGTATTTATGCTTGATTTGTTACTTGTTAAGCTAAAATTTAGTGGAAGCATGAATCGTTGAAAGGGAAAAACAATTGGTTTAGAATCAATCTAGAACAATTTATCGGGATTTGAAAGAACAGCCTTGTTCATTTTGGGTTTTCAAGAACCGGTTTTCTCAATTATTATCCAATTATTACCCTTATTTTTAAATATTTTTTTTCATTTTTCTCCCTATCTCTCTCTAATCATTAATCCCTATTTTTAAATTATTACCCCTACTTCTCCCTCTAAGTATTACAAAAACCAAAATCCAAAATCCAAACCAAACACAACCTTCGAGTTTCATTTTGATGAAACGTTTTAAACTATTTTTGTTCTATGTTAATATGATTGATGATTAACCTCACAACATATATATGTATTCTTTTCGTAGTATGATATATGATTAATCTTTTAAACATTTGTATTTTTCGGGTATTAAATATGTAAGTTTTAATTTTTTCTTACTTCTTTTTGAGAATTAAAATCCTCGCTCTGCCCTTGCTTTAGGTGCTACGTACTGACTAAACTGATTAGATAAACTTAAAAAAGTAGTCCACACAAATGGGCATCACATGGAACAAGAATTATACGTACTAAAAGCAGTCCCACGATTGACGCCGGAGTTCCTATTTTGGGCATTAATTTTTAAGCAACTCCCCCATTTTAATTGTCTTCCTCCGGTCGATTTGTCTAAGGACATCTAACGAAAAGTTACCGGGGCGGAGTCAAAATTTCCGATTAATAAGATAAAAAACTAGAACCGCATGCGACGTGTTTTTCCTATAACGTTAATCTAGTAAGTGTTGTTCCGAAATTCGAAGTATGAGAATGTAAACGAATCAACAAGGAAAAATGAAATACAAGATTTACGTGCATGCTTCCCTTCAAGCACAAAGAAAGAAGGTAAGCCCACATGGAAAGAGCAAGAGGATTCACTACAAACGGGAAGGAGAACAATGAGCCGGCTATACCCGTAACTCAGTTTGAAGCACACACATGATATTCAGGGACAAAAATCTCAAGAGCACGAAAGAGACAATACAATCTCCCTACTATGCAAATCTCAAGAAAAAAACTATTAATGGAACAACCGAGAAACCCCAACACTCTATGAGGAACCCCGACCCATGGAGCTCCCTAAAAGGGATTCACTCAAGAAAGCTCAAACCCTGACAACCCCCAAGGCTGCTGTTTATAAGAGAACACAGAATACTAGGTCAAAATCCTAAACAATCCGTACAATTTCGGCGTCTTCCATCCAAACGGCCATGAATCCCGTCTGGACGAGATTTCCAGTAACCGAATTTGCGCGCATCGAACTTCTGTATCCTCTCCGAACGTCAATTCAAGTCAAAATCTCCAACAATCTGCACCTTGATTGAATTTCCCTTCCAAACCAATGACAGGCAATTCTCTCACCAATGCTCTTTCCCCTTCACGGCCCCCCACTGGAACGATCACCAAATCGAGACTTCCATCTTCAAAAGTGCATCTCACACCCAATGCACCTTAAACTCGTGCCAACGAAGATCCGCTAAAGCTTCACCGGGAGCTAATCACCGAAACTCCACACAGAGGTAATCACCAAAACTCTACCACGGAGTTAATCACCGAACGAGCAACCATCTTCCAATGAATGTGTACCGAAAGCATCCATTCCTGATGCCAAAGAAGACGTGCTCTAACAGCCCCCAATGCTGCTATTTATAAGAGAACACAGAATACTCGGTCAAAACCCTAAAAATCGCGTAGCCATGCATCAATTCGTACAATTTCGGCGTTTTCCATCCGGACGGCCATGAATCCCGTCCGAACAGGATTTCCAGAAACCAAGTCTGCACACGTCGAACTTCTTTATCCTCTCCGAACGTTAATTCAAGTCAAAATCTCCAACAGTGCGTAGATCTAATTCTGAAAAAAATTTAAAAAAAAAAAAAACACTCAAGATCGTTATTTTCTTATATGGTTCTGTTGCTATCTTTGCAGTTAACAGTTACTAAACAAATAAAAGAAAACAAAGAAAAAATAAACTTTTCTGATACATTCAATATTCAATTGGGCAAAAGTGTGCCCAAATTGGCCTATCCATCCAACAGTTGTATTATAAATGGGATTGTCCATCGAACCCATTTGGTTGCATTTAATTATAAATGATTAAACTCGCCTAGTTAATTAATAGAATCATAAAAAATGCAATCCTGATTAGATTTTTGCTTTGTTGCTTTATGCAAAAGAAAATCATTGACTACTAAATAGCTAGGGAGATAGAAGTTTTATTTCCCCCTATAATCATGCAAAAAAAAAAAAAAAAATGTTGCTTTTGAACGCGATCATCATACTTTATTTAAGTGATTAAAATTGTACTGTACGTTGAAGCAGTTTTGGCCATAATTAACCCTATTTAAAATGTTGTTGGATTTATACTGTTTGTAAAACTGAGCAAAAGAGAGAACTTTTGGGGATGATAAAGATTAAGGGTATCAATTAAAAAGCCAAAAAGATGATTGATTATTGTTTAAAACGGTCATTCCAGAAATCAAGGTTCAGTTAGCTATCTAATAACCCTTTAAACTACTCATGACAAGACTAATCATAGACTTTGTTGGGTATCCAATTTAATTAAGCACTACTCAAAAGCAACTTCTAGATGCCTCATCAGCGCGTGATTAGTAGATCAAAGATTACTCGGTGCTCTTGAAGCGATGTTTTAAGATCCTTTCTCCGTTTCACATTGATGTGTAGACCCCACATCTAAGTGTGGTGTGTTCCAAGAAAGCATAATAGCTAACTAGTCTAGCTAAGCGAAGCGATGAGTTTTCACGATATGTACTTTTTGAGTAATTTCAGGGCTTCTATTCAACAACTTTTATGTTTGAATCTCAAGTGATTGACCTAATGGTTAATATTTACTTTCGACTCTCCATCGGTTTTGCTACTCCGGAACATATGGTAGAGCTCTTGAATACCCCACACTGCATATCGGAATCGTGTCTCATTCTCCCCTCCCTCATGTAATAGATTAGAAATGACGAATGAAAAATAGAAAAAAGAAGAAGTTACAGGTCGAGTAGTTACCTAATATATATGTATGACGAATTCTACGGTAGTGAAGGATGAGATATATTAACTTTTTTTTTTTGGATAATGCTGGGTGTCCCGGTTTAGCTTGCACAAGCTCGCAAATGGTTTCATGTACATTTTCACGAGTTTTAGCTAGAAAGCGAATGAGAAGACAGAGTCGTCGGAGGGCAATTTTTAAAGTAATATTCTGTTTTAATCATGCATATATTAGTATAAAACACCAAAGACCCGGAATCTTGTTATCATCTTTATCCAACAGCTAAATGTTTCACTCTCTCTATCTAAAGTCGTCTGGCCGTGATAGTCGCCGGTTCACGTGAAACTAGGCCGGACAGTTAATTTTTCTCTTTCCTAGCTTTTCTCCTTTTAGCATTCAACGTCCACCCTAGCTAAAAGATTTTACTTATTACATCTGTAATTCTTTTTTTTCTCTGAGTATCCTGAGTCAACTTGTGCGCTCTTCGAACTAATCTCTCACAACCCGTGAAATGATGTGACCTCAAGAGTTGTTGGTAAAAAGAATCGAACATAAGACTTTACGAGGTCCAAGCAACCTTTAAGTTCCAAGTTCCGGACCAAGACCTCTAGGCCAACCCTTGGGTTATATCTATGTGTTTTTAAAAAGATTTATGTCGGCATGTATACCATTATGAAGTCATTAGCCATGCTGATATGCATGCATAGCGTGAGGGTGATTTTCTACTGTATTGCTTGTTAATGTGGCATTGGACTTGGCCTAATTTGGTGCACTCATGAGTGCAGGGGCGGCTCCAAGATTTTGATCCAGTAAATAAAAAAATTTATAACATATTTATGATGAAAAGCTCTATGCAAAATATACATATATATGCATATATGTTGAACCTTCACTAATATTATATTGAACTTGTTCAACTTTAATAGAACTTTTCTTAATATTATATCGGGTTGTAATCACAACATCTTATAGAAATTTAAAGCATTTGGTATGGTCGACATACATTTATAACATCAGTCTTGAATTTATATAATTTGTATACAATGAGTTCCGTCATCGTGTAATGAATTTAAGGTGATTTCACGTACGGGTGCATATCGCGAATATTCAAAAAGAGAAAAAAAAAATGAATTTTTTTAACAATATATATTGTACGGGGGGAAATTAAAATTAAACTTAAATAATTAGACAAACTTGTGTTAAAAATCGTCATAATAATTTTCAAAAGTTGGAGTCACTCATTACCTGAATTTGTCGGTTTGACATTGAAGGTGGTTAAAAAGAAAGATAGATCATCAACTGATAAAAGGTGTAGGAGGAGGAGGAGATGGTGGAGTGGTCAAAAAAGATGGTTAGTTTTAATGCCTCTTGTCACGAGTTCTTTTGGTCTAATAATTCATTACCATTTATGGCCCCCACACATGGAAACCTATTTTGGTGAACATAAATTACAACATTAAAATTAATGAATTTTTTTACAGTGGGGTGGAGATTTATGCCGCCTGCTTTAACTGCTTTGGCTCCGTTTGGGAGCCTTTTTTTTTATTTTTTGGTTTCTTTTTTTTGATTTATGGGTGTTTGGCAGTCAAGGGGAGAAAGAGTTTTCCCAAAAACTGTTTCTCCATTTTTGGGAATAGAGAAAAGAAATCAAAAAGAGGTTCACACCTCCTTTTCAACTTCTACTTATGGATTTCTCTTATCTCTCTCTCCCAAAATGCATTCTGCACATTTCTCCCAAACACTAATCCCATATTCAAAACTCATTCTGGCCAAAATTCAAAAAATCAAAAAGCCGGAAAGTTAAAAATGAAAAGCTGAAAGTAGGCTCCCAAACACCATCTTTGTCTCCAAAAAGGTGCCAAAAAGAAAAAGAATATTCACTATTCAATTCCAACAAACAAGAGATATTTATGGTATTTCATATGGGGTATATAGAAACATTTTCCTTAATCTAAATCATCATATTAGCCATTGTATTTGTAGACCCTATCGATGAAATCACGTGTACCAGAGAACGATTCCTATTCAGACGAATACACAATGGGCGGATCAGATGGTTGACATGCATTTGATCGATCCATAATGGATCCAATTGGATGACCCAGTTCACCAAGGTGCCCGCGCAGCACGACCAATTATTCCATCATCTTGGAACGAACATGTATCGCCACATGATGTTCCAACACCCTTATCTACCACATATTCTTGTAGGGTCCAGCACATATTGTTATGTAGATACATGAGGACATTTACGAAGTCCCATTAAATGTCATGTCAAGAATAACTGATGTGAATTTTGAGTACTTTTGATCAACCTTATAAATTTGGGCACCATATCCCAAGCATGCTGTTGTTTACATACAAGCTAGGGAACAGCCTTCCACTAATTATTGAAGCATGTTAAATATTGTTTTGTTTTGGATTCTTTAGGCAAAATTGAAAAAGGCCGGGGACAAATTATTGTAGCCATCAGTAGAGGACAAGGCCTTCAACAAAATCTTCACTTGCTCACCTTATTATAGACTGAGATCTTCTATTTACTAAGTATATATATTTGAATATTTGATCTGGTGCATGCATTAATGCATATATAATGGTTTTATTAGTCCTCCTTTTATGTAGCCTATCATTCCTCATTTAATGAACCTGACCTTAGGAAGCTGAATGGGTCAATGGTTTGAGGATTATTTACTCATAGTAACAGAATTTGAAGACAAGAGCTTGTTCCAGTGGCTTATTTTGTCTTTTGGGTTGATGTATTATGAGGATTTAACTGTCTCGTAGAGCATAATAAGTCAGGAATTGAAACCACCTCTTAGCGACTAGACAGTTTATTCCTTGGTCTCTCTTTTTTTTATGCAATTAATTATATATGTACGGGACAAGGGTAAATTGGCCATTCTCATGCATGAAGTTGGTAAGTAAATGGACAAAAAAATTCTCCGAAAATTTGTCTTCTTTTTCTATATCCAAAACCGGAGGCTTATAAAAGAGAGGCCATCCAATTTTTGTGTTTGGTCATTTGCCACTTCTTGCCAATTTTAACCTTCCATTGGAATTAGGCATGTTGGTTTTCTTGTAGTTTAGGCACAATGCTATGCCCTTTTGGTCTTTTGGCTTGTGATGGCTAAATTACCCATTTCAGTCCCTAGAGTTTGCTGGTTCGGTATTTCTGATCCCCTTTTTTTTAACAGTTGGCATGAGACTCTTCATTAAAAAAACAATCATACAAACCCTTCGGGAAACAACCAACGGGCACCAAACACATGCGAAGCACGACGCGTTGAACCTAGTATATTTATACATGGCATGTGCTTTAGCTTATTATAACAAGATCAAAACATAATTGTTCCGAATAAAACATCAAAGAAAAGATACATTAACATCCCAAAAAATACCCAGAAAGTGAGATTTATAGACCAGATTCATGTTCTACCATTTCAACTGCTTAAAATTGCGAGTACATAACATTAATTTACTTGAGCTAAAATCTTTGGCTTCCTCATTTGCTAAAATTAACAGTTGATTTAGCAGATTTTATCAAATGGAAAACTCAAAGCTCAAATCTAAACATCGTAATCCAATTACGATCATAGTTATCAAAATCGTGCGATTCGCGATTCGAATCGTACGATTCGGTTCGATTCAGGGTGTTTTCGATACGAGCCGATACTATGAATTGTAGGTGCAGTAGAATCGTACACTGAATTGCTGAATCGAATCGTAAGAATCGTACGACTCAGTTCAATTTTAAACTCATGTCTTGCATGTGGGCCAAAATGAAATAATCGATAAATTGCGGGGATTTATTTAATTTTTCTGGCATATAAAGGGTTTGGCTCTCTTTTCAAATGCTTCCATAGCGCTTTTCAAAAGATTGTAATGGAAAAAAGTTAGGGTTTTCCACCTGCTGGGTAGACCACGACCACATCCCTTGCTATAAAAGCAAGTGCCTTGCCTATTTAGACCACTTGATCATCTATTTATCTTCTATTACATTACTTTCATTGATTCCAA
>JAXBDA010003747.1:0-32734 GCA_036023075.1 Gaultheria prostrata | reverse complement strand
TTTTATTTCGGTTGTAATAAATTAGTACTTTTTAATTTACTGTTGGAGAATTCATATTTTGGGATTTAATGAAGTTATGATTTTTAGAATAAATAAATAAAATCTATTTATTAACGTACCCAATTTTTGGGGCGTTACAATGCCAGACTATAGAGATGAACAGGAGGAGTACTACAGCTTGGGAGCTTATAGAGCTGGGCAGGACACTGCCAGGGCTGACGGATGTGCAATGAAGTAGAGAAACCCTAGTTGACCCTGTTTTAAATAAATATAATGGCAGAGAGAATTATGTAATTTTGTTATGGAATTCTGTTGTAAAACTTATTTATTATTTCTATAATAAATATAACGTTCCATCAGGGGCGTTACAACGATAAAGGTAGAGAAGGGTACCGGTTGAAATTTTGTGCCGCTGCTGAGTTAATTGACGCCGATCTTCATACAAATTAGTCTCGTTGGTGTTTCCACCGGCTTCGATGCATATAAAGGTTCGTTCGTCCCTAGTGGTGGTGGTGGTGGTGCTGGGGTGTGTGTGAGAGAGAGAGCTCAGACGAGTTTGGGGGCGACTGTCACGCCCCGATTTTTCGTAAACATGAAAATATAATTTAAATGCATTTTAAAATTTGATTTCTTTATTTTTTTGTGGAGACAATTAACAATTAAAGCCCTGTAGATTCAAATAACGTTTCGATGTTTAGAAATCCAACCGTAACTTTACCAAAACATCCTTACGTCACGATTTCAAAATTTAAAAAAAAATACAGAGCAACTAAGAGTTAAAGTATCTACCAACGCTCGACAAATCCTTCTTCCGTCATCATGACCTCACATTCCTGACATGGCCTTCCCGTCCCATCTTCAATATCTAAGATGAAAAGCAAAGACCTGTTCAACTCTAAAACCTGGCATAATACGTCAGAGTCGCAGAGCAACATCGTGGTATTATACCAGGGTTACACAAGTGCAACACCATGAGTGATAACGCCCCGTAGAAAAATACCACCTCACCCATAACTTTACAAATAACACACAACTCGATACAAAGGAAACGAACGACAATAATGAATTATAAATTGATTCAATAACAATCTCCAATCATAGCAAAAGTTACTTCGATTAATCAAACTTTCCATTTGTTTTCCTTAAAATGTCTAGGTGATTTTCTACTTCGGTACCCCAACCCAGTGAACCTAGTTGTCCTTTCTAACCGTCAACGATGACTATAACAATAATAATATTTTAACTGATACAAAAGAGAATCATGTGAGAACGGTAATAAGGAGTCATGTAATTCAACACATAAACAAGTCGTAAACAAACTTTACACAAAGCATCAAGAACTCGAATGAACAGTATTAACGAAATACAAGAAATATCCTTTAGATTCCACACCATTTATTCCGATAGGTCGTACACAACATTTAAATGCAACATTATCCATTTATATGCACATTCAACATATTTATACTTAGGGAAGAGATTTAACTACCTCAGATCCGTTGTTGCAGCACGTCACGACACCTTTGCTAAAAATGCAAGTTAAGGGTCCTTGAACTCCGTGCCTAATATTAACAAATCCAACTCTTAATACTTGCTATAAGCACTACAGATCAAACATAATACCACCGACACGTATACTCGATGTGTTCGTGGGTACGAGACTCGATTTAGTCTAGGATACCTTTACGCCTAATCAGCCCAAAAATCAGCCAGCGTTCTCTTCGTTTGAAAATCCTTATAAAATAGAAAATACAATTTGTAAACTTATCCTTTACACCGGTTATGCAAAATTTCGTTAGGAAGCCAACGGTACTCTCGGATTTCCAAAAGAAAGTCTAAATTATGCGCCTTTAAGAAAAATAACAGTGCTGGTCCAGAACGGACCAGCCATCGTAAAATGGGCATAACTCACTGAAAACTTCATCAAATCAGGCGAGTCCAGTTGGGTTTAAAAGATAAGACATTTTTCTAGCTTCTCAAACAAGAACCAATCAAAAATATGATCTGTGGAGGAAATGGACTAATTTCAAAGTTGACAGCTCACAAGGAGGAAAAATAAGCATCCAAAACATGTTAGGTTTGACCCATGTCCACGAAAAATCACACTCATACTAGTCAATAAGGGGAGTAATCAGTCCAAAAATTAGAACATTTGAAGTTGGTTTGATGCCCCTAAAAATTCGTACAAAACAGGGTCTGCAGAAAAACAAGTGAGCACAGAACAGCCCGACTTCGAAAAATCACCATAAATCGAGTTCTTAATATTTTGGATAGATTATAGTGTCAAAAGTTTTGTAGTGAAACGAAGTTCAAAAGTTAAGAAGGACTCAAGGTCCAAATCGTACTTCAAAGATGAGAAAACAAGCAAATACAGAGGCTACACGAATCTGTCCCAGAACAGTTTTACAGTTTGCAAACCAGATTTCAAATATTCATAGTAAATCGAATTCTCAACGGAATTTGCTGATTCCAGCGGCAAAAGAAAGTGCTTTGAGTGAACTTTGAAATATCAGAAGGGACCGAAACCTAATTAACAGTTTAAGAAGTCGAAATCGACCAAAATCTGTGACCCAATTTGTTGTATGAAAGCTGTTGTACTCACAGATACATAAACACGAAAAACAGCCATTAAAATTCAACAAAAATGGAGGAGGGAAGATGTATACTTGCAGAGATGAAGTTGTGTGGTGGAGATGGTGATCGGAAGTGGCGGTGGAGGTCACCGGAGGTGATGGCAACCGGTGCCTCTCTCTCTCTCTCCCTTTCTCTCTTCTTCTTTTTCCTTCTCTTTTTCTCTTTTTTTTTTTTTTTTTCTTCTCTCATTTTGTTCTCCCAGACACAAAAGGGAAAGGGGGAACCAAGAGTCAAAAAGGGGCAGGCGTGGGGAGCAGCTGGGGACGCGGTACAAGGCACAAAATGCAGTACAATGTACTCCGAGCAGTGTTCGTCTGTCCGGACTTCGGTCTCAGAAAAATACCAAAATATTCATACTGACTTAGAAAATCGTGGGGAACGTCACCGTGCACTCAGAATTGCTAATAAAAATCTCGAAAGTTGGGCACGCATTTCGATGCTCTTGCCAAGTAACACTATTGAGTCAATTCGGGTTCCACAATCGTAATAGTCAAGCTCAAGTCGCCAGTAAATTTTTTTTTTAAAGAATTAAATTTATTTCACATGAACCCCTAAGTTAACATTTTAAAATATTTTCCCACAGTTCCCCAACTCTAACAAAATAAAATAAAAACATGCACAAATTTTCGGGTCTTTACAGCGACAGATGAAGACAATGTTCAACTGGATTTAGGGTTTCGTTTTACAGAGGAAAAGAGAATGGTAGGGCTGGGGAAATTCATCCCTGGTGGTGGACGGTGAAATTGGGGGTGGGGTGTGAGAGAGAGAGAGCTCAGACGAGTTTGGGGGCGAGAGATGGAGACGATCTTCAAATGGTTTAGGGTTTCGTATGAATCGTATTATAGAGTTAGAGGGAAAGAGCATGGTAGGGCTGTGGAGAGAGAAAGTATAAACCAATGAATTTAACCATGGTCAGATCTACTATCAAATTTTTTATTTTTACTTGAATGGGTAACCGGTTGAAAGGGTGGCAAGTTTTTCTCCTTAAAAAATTCAATGGCTGAGATGATTTTGCCAAGATCCAAGGGCTATTAAAAGAGGAGATACGGTATCTCCCGACAAGGAGGGGATATCGAAGTCGTTCCCAAAAAGAATATATAGATAATTTTTCTAAATGCGTGAATAGTGATTTTGGACATCCATTTTGGGACGGAGAGAATAATTTAAAATACTTTTGTATGGCGCTTTTGCATTCTCGCTCATGCTTGCTCCACGGCCACGCAAACGCATCATGTGATTTTACGTCTATTCCACTTTTCATCTTTGCAACCATAGGGACTAAGGCCCCCATTCCACTAACTCAGAAAGCCAAAAGCCAGCTTATTACGTTTTTCGAGATATATCATCCCCTCACAATACATCACATAAAAAATTACAAAAAGCTAACACGTATTTCGAGCTCTCACATAAAAAAAAAACCAAAAAGCCAAAAATGCCAAGTTAGTGGAACACCCCTAATTCAGAATTTCCAACTTTGGATTGCTTCGAAACGGATTGGATTAAATTAAGGGATTGTTTCATGTAATTAATGTGTGTGACTTTTTAAATTTTTTGCACTTTCAGAATTTTGTATTTGTTCAAGTTTCGGTCATAATTATTTCTTTTGTCGAGACGAATCAGGAAATTTGAAAACTTTGACACAAAATTAACAAATACGAATTTTTGTTGAGTAAAGACAAAAACCAAAAAATGCAAAAAGTTAAAGGGAACAAGGTCTAACTAATTTTTTAGTAATTACATTTTAAGATAGCGAGGATTTCTTGTGTTTAACGAATATTTTCAAACCTTTTTACCGAATATTTCGGATAAATTACTTGTTGCGACAAGAAAAATTAAAACAATATTATAACACTAGAAATTGCCCGTGCCTGAAGGCACGACACAACACGTTCTGAGTACAACTTAATTAAAGTACCCTTTTTTTTGTGACCAACCCAATAGCGAACCCCAATTTTGTTAGAATTGTTTTTTCATATGTACGCTTCAATCAGGATCCATCTAATCAATTTCAAGTATTTCGCTTTAAGAAAAAACTACCTCAACATACACCACCCAATAAAAACAAAGCTATCTTATTTTCGCAACAAAATATGATCACAACCTAGGCTAATAAACCGCAATATAATAATTTGCTCTTTCCAACCACCCTAACCTCCGCCAAATTATGCATATGCATTTTGCAAGAAGCTTAACCAAATTAAAACTCCAAACCAGTGTTTTAAAAACTGGACTGGCCAATTCGACCGGGAACCGGCTGATTCAACTGGCAACCGGACCTTGTTCC
The DNA here is from genome assembly GCA_036023075.1 of Gaultheria prostrata. Classification (NCBI taxonomy): domain Eukaryota; kingdom Viridiplantae; phylum Streptophyta; class Magnoliopsida; order Ericales; family Ericaceae; genus Gaultheria; species Gaultheria prostrata. Next base: position 27,816 of record JAXBDA010003747.1, on the reverse strand, counting down.
AATCCGGATGACACCAAACCGTTCATTTTTCAGAACCGGTCTCTTTTCAAAAACCGGTGGACTATAACTGTTGAACCAGTGAACCGTTCAACCCAGCAATGGGTCATTCAGACCTAACCGGAATATTTAAAGTTTGAACTCCAGTTGTCTTAAAGTGCAACAGTAACTAAAGCGAACCTGTGGTTAACAAAATTCGTTTGTTAACGTTTTATAGATACATTGGTTGCCTCAAACTTCCAATTTCAGCGATGTGGGACTAACCCAATATGCACAGATTCCATCTCTCATATTTCATTTTTTGCATATTAAAAAATATATATTAACAACGTAATTATGACATCACGGTTCGATAGCAGTTTAACTGGTGACCTGTCCGTCGGGTCTCCTTTCCAGTTCATCCTCCGGTCCGGGTCTCAAAACATTGTGTCGAACACATCTCATCACAACCCTTTAGAGAATGCTGACTAAGAATGAAAGCAGTTGTTAGTCATTTATCCTGACCCTTCTTGAGAATAAAATGCCACAAAATCTTTATTTTTTGATCGACATACATACAGTGCCCGAAAATCTGTAAATCATTAATCTCAAAACCAAGACAAATTGAAAGGCAAATGAATAGGAAGATAGAGTTGAAACTAACATCTATTGAAGGGCTGTATAATTTTAAAGAAATTCTGGACATAGAATTGATTAAATAGTTATTAGGAAAAAAGAATTTTATTAAGAGACTAATCTTGTAGATTTGGAAAAAAGAAGCCCTGATTTTAATCTTTGTGTTTCGGTTAATCTCCAGCTATTTTTTCCCCTTTTTTTGGTCAATTGTTTCCTTAAATTACGGCTTCCCTATGGCAGCAAACCAACCTAGAGGAAATCCTGGACGTTGAATTGAATAAGAGTTATCATGAAAAAAGAGTTTTATTTTCGGAGACTAAATCACAGCCCTTCAAATTGCCACGTAGGACACTTGTGAGAGGGACATTTTGCAAAACCGTGTAATGTAATATAGATAGACATATTTGAAAAACGTTTAGAAACCTCGTAGTGTGTTTTTGGGTGGGCATTTTTTACTTGACTTTCTTTTTTATGCAACGGAATTTCTAAGCTTTTTTGACTTTTGGTCATGTCATCATTATTTGCTTTTTTTTTTTTTTTGTCAAGATGAATGTTTAATTCAACAAAACTAATGTTTGTATAATGCAAATTTCGAAAAAGAACCTAATAAAAAGACACAATAACTTGGGCCAAACTCACCCTTTGAGCTTATATTTTGTGAATGCAAAACTTTACAAGCTGGCTCACACATTCGTTTATAAAAAAAAAAAACTAATCAATTATTGCTACAATATGAGGGTCTCAAAAAGTTAGAGGTGCAGCTGCCCTTAATTTTTCTCATTTAGTCATACTTACAGTTATTTTTTTGTTTCAAACACACTTTTTTTTTAGATGAAGAGATAGAAATCCATTAAATCAAACCCCCCAGTACACAGATCAAAACTATAAAACCTAAATTCTACCAAAAAAAAACCTAAAACTACCAAAAACAAAACGAAAAAATAGAACAAAAATCAGAAAAAAAAAACCATGGTGCCATCGCTGCCGCTGTCACGTCGTCGGTGTCGGAGGCCTAGATCGGCCTCCTCTTGGTCCAAAAATCAAGATTCCGGCCACCCATACTTATCGAAGAGCAGATCCAATCATGCATGGGGAGTCCGGCAAATCCATGAGAGGAAGTAATAAAGGAGAGGAGGAAAGAGAGGCGGAGTTGCCAGCAAATCCTTGTTTAGTCACTCTTTCTTTATCAGTCCTGTTTTATTTTTTGCACAAATGCACATGGGGGCATAGTAATAATTTTATCTAATGAATGCTAAGAGAAGCACTTAAAGAGAATATTTTAGCGGAGAATTCATTTCCCTTTGGACTGCGGTTCAATAGAAAGGTTTTTTTATTTTTTTTTTGAACAGCGTAAAAGAAACCAGGAAATGAGACATGAAAACGTACCAGACGGTTGAGATCCGTCCGGTGCACTATTCAAACAGTGTACCAGACGGATCTCAATCATTCGGTTCGTTTTCATGTTTCATTTCCTGTTTTTTTTCTTGTATCCTACACTTTCCCTTCACTAGAAAGGTTGACAAATGATTTTTAGGCATGTGCAATTCATGATGGTTGACAAATGATTTTTAGGCATGTGCAATTCATGATACTAGTAGCTTTTATTTTTCCTCTCTTTTTTGTTCAGTGGCGGCTCCAGAAATTTTGAATAGGATGTTCAACATTTATCATAACACTATCTACTAACTAGTATATACATACAAGTTTTCATATATTTATGTGAATGATGGGGACAAATAATATGAAAATACATAAAATGTCACAAATTTTCTTGCGAATACTATGTTATTTGATCAAGTAAAATTAAATTTGGGGGGGATAAATGCACTAATATTTATTTTAGAATTTTGTGTGCCAAATAGGTTCGCACGGATATTTATTTTTCTAATAGAGAGTTGATTGTTGTTAAGAGAGAAGTCATAGGACGATATCAATATAATAGAGACTTTTTTTCTTGATTTTCCTAATTTTTGTCGTAAAGAGTGTGCACTTTGTTTTGAACTGGTGTATTAAGAATTCTATTGTGAATTGTCAGGACTGGTAAGTGTTCATAGCATAAATATTCAAACAAAACCCGACATACATTTATCACACTTAATATAAATATAAAAGGCTTTAGAGTGTACATTGACCATCTACGGGAAGACTTTAGACTTTAGTTGGTTGTTTACATAAAATTGATTTGTGGACTGATTTGTTAAGCTAGATGTTCAAATTTTTTTGAGTAGGGTGTTCAAATATTTATGATTACGGTGTTCAACAATGGCTATACTCAACAAAAACTAGAAAATTTACATATATTTCTAAACACATTTTTTTTTTGAGGGTGTTCAATTGACCACCCTTGGAGAAGGGTGGAGCCGCCTCTGTTTTTGTTCCTCTTCTGCAAAGGGACTATGGTTCTTAATTTGTCGAAAGGAGTGGTTAGCTTTGGAAAGTTATGCTTTTGGGCTCCGTTTAGTTATCGGAAATGTTGTGTTAAGGGAAAGAGTGAAGTGAGATGCAAAGGAAAAGAAAATTTATTTTCTTGTGTGTTTTCTTGATAAAGAATCTTGTAGGAAAAATAAAAATTCCTACTACATTTTAGCAGGATATATTTTTCAGGAAAATGTTTCTTAGTAGAAAAGTGAAAGTCTCACAACTTTCTTGGTAGCTAAACAATATAAAGCTATGAGAAAGTTGATTTTTCGATCATTTCACATCTTTTCTGTGCAACTAAACGGGCCTTGGAGAGGATGTTAGCAGGAGGCTGGATCATCCGTGAAATCCTCTCTCTCTGAGTCTGTTTCGATGATCGGAATTTGTTTTAGGATCTGGCTCATCCAGTCATCGGACACGAGTTTTCCGCATGGTTCCTCTTTTTTCGGATCCGTACTGGGTCTACATTTATGATCAAAATCGTACATTATGTAGATCTCACTGAGTACTTCAACCTTACAAAAATTCATATGGATTGGATACCATTTGATAACTAATCAAATCGTATTAATCTTGAAAAAATTACTACATTGATTGATTGTTTTTGAGGAGTTCAAAAAAGAAAAAAATTTAGTCCTCAATGACTCAATGTGGACCAGCAAAAGGTTCAAGGACTCCATGAACTGGCAGGGCGGCTTAGGCGGGTAAGATGCCTCAATGTGACGAGGTGATCACATGTTCAAGTTGTGAAATACTATTCTCTTTGCCTGCAGTGGTAAAACTGCATATACTCCTAGGGAAACTTTTATGTGTAATTTTATATTAAAAAATGAGAAATTGAGTGCAATTGTATAAAAAAGGGTTGTGAAAATCATTTACCTATTTCTTCTTATTTTTTGTTTTTTGTTTGCTGGTTAAGAGCATCTCTAAGGCTCCAACCCAATCCGTCATTTTGAAGAATCAAAATAATTTAGTTTAATCAAAAAGTGCGATCGAAGAAGGTCACTTTCAAAAATGAAACGGTGATTTTTCAAAATATGAAGATTCAAAGATGATTTTCAAAATGAAGAACCCAAATGAATCTTGATTTGAGTGAGATAATTCTTCATTTTTGAAGATACGAAGATATAATTGGAGATGCTCAAATACTTGGGAAAAGGGGCCCAATAGTTCGCAAAATGCACTATACGGTGTTGTGCACTATATTTGTCGGTCTATTTTGACAATGTACGGTTCGGATTTAATTCAAACAATAGATGGTCGGATTAAATTCATTGTTCATATTGCATTCATTACTCAGATTAAATCTGAATCGTTAATCTGAACCGTACATTATCAAAATGAACGATCAATTGATGTACTACACGTTGCAGTGCATTTTGCGCACTACGAAAGAAGTAAGATTGAAAAAAACTTGTTTACAATTTCATTAAAATTTGAATGAGAAAGGGACTTGTGATTGGAGAACTGTTGGATTCACATGTTTTGTGTTTGGTGCCGCATCGTACAGTCTTACGTAAACAACCTCGACTGCTGAAACCACTTGGACAAAATAATTGTTCAAAATCCCACTTATGCCCTCTCTTGGATTTGGAATCCAAAGATGTCCTTTTTTTTTTTTATCAGAAAAGAGTGAGAAGCGGCAACCAGCATAGCAATGCCGCATGGGCGTGATCATTGGGGTTCCCGATTCGCTGTGAAATGTCTGGTTGAGCTATAGCAACTGTTCGAATAGGACAAACCGTAACCACAACACCACCTAGGCAACTAGTTGGCCAAAAGTCCTCTCTGTAAATCCACACAAGTCCTAGCAATGACATGAGAGAGATTTGAACCTGGGAGGTCCATGCACAAGAAGGGAAAGGAATCTTATCCCATTCACTTTGGCTGACTAGGCTACCACCTCAGTGGTCCAAAGATGTCCTTTGATCCTTTTCATGGTTGTGCGAAAATGTTTGTTTTTTATTTTATTTTTTATGCTAGGGTCAAAATTAGTTCGGCAACCTATTTTGGTCATGGATCTGGGCCTTGGTTGATGGACTTCAATCTCTGATCAATATTCTCATGAATTGGATACGATGGCCCATATTCAGTGGCTGATTTAGTTAGGCTAGATGGCACAAATCTTTCGTCAATCCCAAGGACTATACGGGATTTTCCTGCCTCAAGGCACAACAGGCTGTTGTGCCATTTTTTCGGTCTTGTCTTGAGCTAAAAAATACTATGATCTGAATTTTTTTTTTCCGCCATTCGATATATGTCAATGGAGGGTTAGCGGGGGAGTTAGTGAGTTAGTCCAGAGGGGTCTACAAGCTATTCATAACCCTAAATCCCAAACGCCTCTGGAGGCTCAAACCCTGCTCTAGTTTTTGGGAGAACCAGGAGATAACCGCTAGACTACAAGCCCTCGGTGAATCTGAACTATTTAGTAGAGGTAATTAAACGTGACTTGAAAGTATTTAACTTATAAGCATACGGCATTAGGCTGAATTGATGTTAGTTTTAAGGAAGATTTAAGTCCTTTTACTGGGACTTGAGAGTATTTATTAAAATCGAGCCTGACTCGGCTCGGCACACTTCAGAATTTTGTACCACAAACAAGTTGCACTACATTTTGGGTGATTTGTATCCTAGAAATTTTTTCATAGGTGAAATGTGTTGAAATTAAGGGGTATATTTTAAGGAATAAATGGATTAATTAAGACTTACAAAATAAAATTTAATTTGATTCTACTAGGGTTAGATCTATTATTGCACAGTATGGTTCAACTCGAACTCAGCCCAGGCCAATGAATGTGCACTCCTTAGAGCAGTATCGCGATTAGCGAGCTAGGTAAACACAACTCTTAGTTAAAATAGATAGGCAAAGTGGCAAACCCCAAGATCAAGCTGCATGAGACTCTCTAAATCCCTCAGTACAATCGAAAAACTCTAGCTTTGGTGCAGTGATTTACTCATGTGTACGGGTTGGTTAATACTTATACCCCTAAACCCGCCCAACCAAACCCATACACATTCCCGAGTCTTGTTAAAACTATTATTCACAAATATCATTATATTATCACAAGAATTATTTAGCATGTTAATTTGTGAAATCTGATCATGACTGGGGCTTTGATTCATGTTTGAAATGCTTCCCAGTGATTTGTGTAGCTTACTTTTCTTCTGATATTTGGCTCTGGGTGTTTGGCTGTGTCGGGTCTACTTTGGGTTGGGTGGTGGTTTCTTGGTTATGTCTTGTCCTTGTAGAGTCTGATTTTCTCTTTTCTATATTTTCTTGGCTTGTGTATTTTTCTAGGTTCAAGTGGGGGTATATATATGAGTTGTGGCGTTTGGGTTTTTATGTTGGTCTTTTGTGGCTGTTTGGTCTTTTAGGCCTAGGAAATGTTTGGATACAGGAAAACTGTACATGAAACAGTCCAGGAAAACTAAATTAACAGTTCAGAAAAATTAAATCAACGAACCGTTGATTTAGTTTTCCCGGACTGTTTCATGTATAGTTTTCCTGGACTCTATTAAATTCCTTTGGGCCTGCTCAGGTGGTTGTCTTTTGGGTTTGCCTGGTTTTTTGTGTGTCTTTTGTTTTGTTTCCTCGTGTCTTGTTTTCTTGGCAGTTCACCTATTGTGTTTTTGTGTCTTTGAGTCTCTGTCTTGTATACTCGGTGGTTCACTATTGTGGCACATATGTATGGATGCTCAATGAAATAGAAAGGTGTTTTAATTATTCCATTTGTTCATCTGGGGATAGTGCTATACTGCTAATGGAAAGGATGATCTCTTTCCAAATGGATGTTGCATTTGATATGCAAACTAGAAGCTTTTGGAGTGGATGTCCAGGCCAGTTTGAGCACAACTCGACTAATTCTGAAGCCCTGGAGGTAATGACCGGGCATAACCCCCAGTAGCCCCAAGAGTTTGCTTCCGGGATGCTGCTACAATGTTGGCTGGAATATGCTAGTGGGGAAATGGGCTGCAGCTGGGATATGGGATTACAACTTGGCTCGGTGCTACACTTGATCTTAGCCAAAAGGCCGGGAAAGGTGGGCCATCGGCTCACATGACCTTAAATTATTTTTAGGGGAGGACCCATCACAATAGTTTGCTACTAGAGTCTATTGAGCTTTGCCTTGGCATTGCACTACTGCCTTGACCTGGCGCACCCCACCCAAATCTAGTTTCGTATTTTCCCCGCGGGTCTTGTAACCAATGAACTGATGACTTACCCAATAAAAAAGAAACTTGGCTCGGCAGGCTCCAGGTTGTTAAAATGTTCCACAAGTCTCATTGTCTCAGGGACCAAACTTGGCCAAACCCGCCATATTCACAGCATATATTGCCGCCCAGGGTCAGCCAGAGAGTAAGATTTTGGATTTCTTTTCTTAGAATATTCGTTCTCTCACTAAAATCATCACATAAATAATACTGTAGGAAAAAGTGAGAGTGGATACTCTCCTGCCCTTAAAAAGGACTGCTGAACAATTGAGTTTTTTTCGAGTTGATTTTAATGATCAAAATCGTTTATTTTGCGATATTGTCTACAATATCAACTACTATAATAAAAATTATGTTGATCGAGTACCAAAAAATAAAAATGATCTCAATATATTTATTTTGAGATAAACGAGCTTTAACTCTTGTGATATGTTTTATCAAGATAAATGTGTGGTGAATTTGTATTGAGATATTTGATCATTAAAATTTAATAATATGGTTACTATTTTTTATAAGATAAAAAAAACAGTAAATAATTTATATCATCAAATGAGCAAAGAAGAAACTCATTTTAGACTACATTGAGCCGTCCTTTAATTGTAAAGATCTATTGAAGGACAGGAGAGTATCTTGACTCTCATTTTTTTTAAAAGAATATATTGTTTTCAAAAAGAGTCTTTTAAAATTTTACTACAACTACCAAGGAGAACAAATGGTCATCATCGGGCCGGGCTGGGAAGGCCCGGCCCGGCCCGTGAGGTTACTATCCAAGCCCGCCCGTGGACCGGGGCTTAGCGGGTTTTTCTTTTTTGGCGGGTTGAGCGGGCCGGACTATGTGTTAAAAGTTGAAGCCCAAGTTCAGCCCACGGGCTAGCGGGACAGGAGTCGGGCGGGAGGGTGGGTTAGAGTTTTGTAAATACTTTTTTTTCTTTTCTAATCAAAATTCAAATGGACGTGCAAGTATTATGCAATGGTCAATAGGAAAAGAAAAAATCCGTTGTTACAAGTACAAACACATTTTCTCATAAATTTTTGTCATGTTATTGTATTCAGAAAAAATGTTTCCAAAGAATAATATTTTACAAATGAAAATATGGACATTTATTATTTACCTTACGGACTAGATAGCGGGCTTACGGGGGGGGGGACTTGTATTATCAAGCCCGAACCCAGCCCATTCACTATTCGAGCTGGATTTGCGGGCCAAATCATGACCCTTAGGGCATTTCTAGTACACTACCTAAAAGAGTACCCCAAAGTGTCTTACCTAACTAAGAAAAACTAAAAAAATGTTCTCTAGTGCATAAAAATTGACTCCCTAAAATCCTAAGTGACACCCCTCACTCTCTAAAGTGCCCCAAGTCACTATCTAAATTTAGGGAAAGACTTAAGGAGAGAGAAAAAGGAGAGAGAAGGGAGGAGAGGGAAAATTTTGTGGGACCAAAGAGAGAGAAAGAGAAGAGAAGAGAGAGAGAGAGAGAGAGAGAGAGAGAATGAACATATATATGTAGCTCATTAAAGTGCACTCCTCCTTAGAGCATCACCATCAGGGGCATCAAACCCTCTAATGACTAATTTGTTAAGCCATTGTCCAAAAAAACCCAAAAAATCAGGCGCACCAAATCCAGTCATCAAATTTGCAAAACTCTAACTTTGCTACAGTTGGTGCGGCACTGTTCACGCACCAAGTCACTATTCATGCACTATTCATGCACTGTTCAATTTTTTATATTACTTTTGGGGAGTAGGAGTAGAAATAAATAATAGTTTAATATAATGAAGTTAGAATAGAGAGTCTGATTTTGTGAATTTTTAGAAAAGTGACTTGCTAATTTATAAAAGGTGTTTTTGAGGTTAAATTTGGTATTTTTTTTTGTGAAGCTGATAAGGATGCCCCTAGCTAGTTAACTAAGTTTTTAACACATAAAATAATGCCTCATATATGCTTAGGTATACACTTTAGCAAATATTTTTTAAATAGTGCATTAGAGATGCTCTTAAGCCAATAAAGACGCAACTCCAGAAACTTCTCTGCCGTTCAACTGCGCAGGGAAGCTGGTTGCCTTTTGAAAATCTTTCAACTTTATTTCCTTGTTGCAGCAATAATTTCTCACACCCAATTTTGCACCCAAAATCTTAGGCCCCATCAATAACTATCATCTCGCATTAAATTATCCCTACTGTGGTCCTACTATTATTATGGGGTCCTTTTGCTTTAGTCATTTTAGTTATTACTGAACATAGCAACTGATATGACATCTTTTTTTTTTTTTTTTTATATGACTTTTCCATTCGTAAATAGTGTCTATTGTTGTATTGTTCATGATGATATTTGGATTTCTTTAATCACAATTTTCTCTTTCAACTCACAACAAATTCTAAATATAAACGTAAAGAGTAAAACATAAAACTATTTGAAAACTACTGTGCTTTGTTTTATAGATATTTCCAGAATGAACATGTATATATATGCAGAATATACTGGTTAGATTAATAGAAAACCTATGGTACACATAATGGGGTGTATGAGCCTGGATGATTATTGTAACACCTCGATTGTCGGTAGTATTATTTAAATAATTTAATAGTAATGATTCATTTATTTTTTAAATTGATTTCATTAATTACCAGCGGAATAACATAAAACACTGTCAAAGTAATCATAGTCTGATTACAGATAAAATGAAATACTTGTCAGTGACTTAAATTACATTGTTCTGACCCAAAATAAAAGGGGATGGTAGGGTACTCTAATTATTCAAATTCAGGACCCAGTTCTCTTCCGGCACCAATTCTTTAGTCTGATGCTCCGTCTAATAGTATGGCTCCTCACCTTCTCCTTCATTACCTGGCGTAATATGTCAAGGCCAACAATAGCACCATGAACGATAAATCACTCAATAGCTAACTCTTACCCCACTGACCCTTACATTACAGTTAAACCCAGTTCATATAATATTGAAAAGCAGTACATAAATGGAAAACAAGTAATTGATTTTAATTTCTAGCCTTTAACTTAAATTTCAAACTTGAGGGTCAAAGTAAAATTAAGAAATATCTTTTCCATATATGCCCGGTGTACTGGTACAGAGTACCGATGTACTGGTACAACACTGCTTAATAGGTCGCCTAATTCTTCCCGTACCGGTATAGACTTGAGGTGTACTGGGAGAGTGGGAAATTTGATGAATGGGTTGATGTTTTCTACTCTTAACATGATAATTCAACTATAGGGATTAAATATATACTTAGGGAGAGTGGGGAGAGTCTACGCTACCACTCGTTCGAAGAACAAGCTAAAACACGAATGTTGGCAAAAAATGGGACGTCGGCGGCTACGATGGCGGGTAAGGCTTCTCGGTTGAATTTGGTTGGCTTGGTAAATGTATTTGTAAAGCTTGGAGTGGGGTGGTTAGTTTTGTAGCTTGAATTGGGGTGATCAATTCTTTCTCTCTCTCTCTAGAACTCCATTGGAGCTGAGTTTTCTCTATCTCTTTCTTTCTTCTCTGCATTTTGGGGTTATAAAAGTTGTGTTTACAATGGTGGAAAAAGAGGGACGGAGTGGGTTTAAATTGGGGTGGTTGGAGTGTAGAAATGGTGAAAAAATGGAAGAGGATAGGGTGGATTGGTATAAATGATAAGGTATAGGATGAGATAAGGCGAGGTAAGACAGACATAGGGCAGGGATAAGGTGACTGGTGGTCCGATGGAAGGGGTGAGGTGGTGAGATGATGGTGTTGGAGAAATGTGATGGATTGGATGAGATGTAAAGGGTGTACGTGGAAAGGTGATGATGATGTAGAGAGAGAGAGAGAGAGAGAGAGAGAGAGAGAGGTGGTCGGCTAGACGTAGAAGATGGAGGGATGGTGAGGTAGTGATGGAATATGGGGGGGAGAAGATGTTAGATATATTAGGTTTAGAAATTATTAGGGGTCTTAGTGTAAGGTTAGGGTAATTAGAGTCTAAGTGTAATTAAAATGTTATTAAGACTAATTAATCTAAATAAATAATGTAAATTTTCATTTAAAAAATGAGACTATTACAATCATCATACTCAAGTTTCAAAATTTCATTAGAATTGTACTAGTAGTTTTTCCTTCAAAATGTCAAAATTATAAAAGTTCGTTCGCCAACACCTTTTCAATTAACTTAACACCCTCTCATCCAAGTTTTCATTTGAAAAATTCAACAATCATACTCCTAATTTGTATGATCCCACTATGGTATTTTTACCAGTTAGAATATGAGTGCAAAAATACAAGAAATAACTAAAGTATGTTGAGGGAAAACTCAGCCTTAAGAGTAGATACAAAGATACTACTAAAACTATTACTTAAATATATAATCTATCAAAATATTGCTATTAAAAATATTGTCTTTCTCAAAACAATTGGTTGGGAAGGTGTTGAGTTGTTCAAAATGATATTGAGTGGGCGTATGATTTTAATGTTTTGGCATAAAAACCTACTAAATTCTAGTAAAAATATGAAACGTGGGTAGGGTAGTTGCCTGGGCTCAGCCTTCCTTCGGTCCGTCCTTGAATGTTAACCTGGAGCCAGACAAGAGTTACATTAATATGACCGGAACAAAAGGAAAATTTGAGAACTGAGAGCTTTTTACATAAGGCAAATGATAATGCCACGATTGGTTTTTATTATGCCACGACAATTGATGTAAACTGTCAGTATTACCCTTATATAAAAAAGACGCAGTTTTATCTCTCTTATGTGCATCTCATTTTTCCCTTTCTATCTTTCATCTTTCTCACTCTTATCTCAATTGCATGCCAGAGCAATTCATTCCCTCACATCTTTGTGGACTTTCCCTCCCAAAAAGTTTCACCACTATTTGCACATCTCAAAAACCGCCTTCTCTAGTTGCACCTCTCCTAAAATCACCAAACCACCTCCACGTATGAATACTACAGTATTTTTTTCCCCGTATTCTGATTGCAGCCATCATTCTGAAGTATGATATCAACTCTCACTGGTTTCCCTTGAGGATTGCCAATTTTTTTTCTTCAGAATTTCGATTGATCTTCGTCATTCCAAGATCTGAGTTTTCAAAAAAATTAGTTATGAGGAGATAAGTGGGTTTTCTGGTGGTCGGCTTGAGAGAAATGATTGTGGGGTTTGAAATGGACACAATGTTAATTTTTTTCGCTAAGTCGCCTCTCTTGGTTTTGGGTTTTGTTTTCTCTTCGATGTATGTCGAATCTAAATCTAGTTTTAAAGAAACAAAAAACAAGAACAAAGTGGAGAGAGGAGAGAGAAGAACACATGGTTAAAATGCAAGGGTAAATATGCCAATAACATAAATGTGTCGTGGCTCCAACAAAAGTGCTCGTGGCATTAGGGTCACCCTTTACAAAGTTTATTTTACTATCAAATATTTGCAATTATGTCTATAAGATACTTTTAGTTAATTTCATCACGTGTTTGGTCGAATAGTTGTTGATCGGGCATCGGACTGTCTGTGGAATGAACATTGATACCAAATGGAGTTTATAGTCATTTCTTATATGCTGGTGAGGTATTTATCGTTAAAGAAATTTCAGGGGGTGTCAGTGAAATTTACCCAGTATTATGATAAGAAAGTCCAAACTAACATCGTACAAGTGAAAATACTCGGGAATTGGAAAATGACTTTACGGACAACGGTCCATCACCTTCACACCTTGTTGTGCTTTATGTGGGCCATATCGGTCTTACTCCTTTTTATATTGCTCCCTGGCTCCTAGTCTAGGTTCAATGAGCCCCACTATTCATACAGATGAAGAGCGTAGAGATAGGTACGGGCATTCATTTGTGGGTCTTATAAAAATGATTCGAGCTGTCATTCATTTTAAATAACTCTTTGAGTGACTCCGTGATAAATCATCTCAATTCGACATGCATTAGTGATTGATCTGAGCTCGTACAAAAGAAAAGACTCGGCCTACTAAAAAAAATAATATTTTTTGCCGAATTGTTCTAAACCACATTAGTTTTTGAAAAAAGATCACAAAATTAGAACATAATCGATGAACTCTAAATTTTAAACGACGAATAGAAGGTGAATCCTCGAGAGTAGTAATTTTGTTGGTAAAAATTGTGAAATTGAACATGTTTTTTTTTTTTTTCCAATCGATAGAAGAGAGATTAATTGCATCACATATGAAGTACAAAGTATAAACCCGGGATACTACATGTGAGAGTCCATCAGACAACCAAGCCCAACAACTTAATCAATACAAGAAATATGCCCGTTATAGGGTAGAAACAAAGATAGAAACAAAGAAAGGAAAAGCCCCTACACGCAGTCGGAGAGATTCAAACTCCTGACTTCTTAATTATAAGATGCAAGAGTTCTGGCCAACTGAGCTAACCCCAGTTGATTAACTATAATATGTTAGGTCACCTTAGGTCGCATATCACACAAATGATTGTATAATGTGTTCCGCCTTTCTTTATAATTAATTCACGGAGTTTATCACTTAGTCCTGATCCTATTTAAATATGTGATGGATAATAATTTTGACACAACCGGAATAGGGGAGCGGGGATGGTGTAGTGCATCAAATGCAGTGCATGCAGCGCAAATCTAAACCATTTAAAATTGTTTTAACGGTACGGATAAAAATAACACTCTTCCACGAAAGAGAAAACTCTTACGTGAAAGAGTTTTAATTAAATTCGGACCATTAAAAATATTTTTGGACGACTGAAACGCTGAACTACACGGTGCAACGCATTTGCTATACTGGAGGGCCCGGAAGAGCTAGTGAAACATTTATTCGTGGGTCGCAAGTTACAAGACTCTACTTTCCCACAACCCCACCTGTCATTCCCACCAATTTATATGTATTTTATTTCTCCAGAAATAGATAAAAATTCAAAGACTCTCTAGTGTCGGTCCACCTGTCTCCAATCTCCATTCATAAATCCCCTCCAAGCCTCGGAACAATTGTCGGAATACCAAACGCTCTGAAAATTCGCGCCTATTTGGAAAACCCTCTCTCTCTCTCCTCGTTTACATTCCCCTCACTGTACTTTTAGAGAGCACGTTTGATTGTCGAATTATTTTAGGCACAGTTTATGTCGCTATAGAGAGAAAGTCGACTTGAGGGCGGGAGAGAGAGAGAGAGAGAATGGGAGCTTGTGCGACGAAGCCGAAGGCGGAAGCCGGGGAGGCTCCGGTGCCTGAGCCGGAGAAGGAGGAGGCTACCGGAATCGTGTCGGAGAAGAAAGAGGTGGTGGTTGGAGAGGAGGAATTGAAGAAAGTGGAGGGAGAAATTGTTGTAGATGAAGAAGACAAGGAGATTGTTGATGATGACAAGCGTCGATCTCTCGGTAACTTGTTCCAGGTACGTACCCCCTCTTCTCATTACTCCGATCAATGCTACCAACACACCTCAAAACTTTGTGTTCAGAACCGTTCGATTTTTATAGATCTGCATACCTCGAACGGCTTTGAAAAAATTCGGAGTTATGTTTTAAAATTGTGTTCTTAAACTTTTTGATTTGATTCAGACCTTTTTTTTTCTAAATTTTTTTATGAGTAACCATTAATTGATACTCTTGTCCCTCATGTTTCAATTATTCGTGAAGGAAAATTTGGGTGTTCAAACTTTTGCAACTAATTATTGAGAATTATTTCTGCAGTTTTTTGTTTTCTGTCTCGATTTTTTTTTGAGATTTAAGTATTTTTTTAGTTTTTTTCTTGCTCAGCCAAAATAGGATAGGGAAAAACAGACGAGACAATTACAACAAAACAAACACAGAAAAAAAATTAAAACACTAAAACGCATCAATGACAAAAAATTATATATTTTTTTTCCTTAATAAGAGGAAAAATGGTCCGGAAATGGCTTGGGCTCAAATTTCTTGATCAGGAGTATTAATAATTAAATCTCTTCATTAGGAGTATTTTTATTTTCTCACTGTTATGTTTGCAAAGAAAGTGAAGCTTGTTAGATGCAATTTTGTTTATAACTCAAGTCCGATCAGTTTATGTTCACGTCGAGTTATCCGTAAAACTCGATTCACCATCTACTAGCAGAAGCTCTTACTAAAATCGGGCAAGTCCTTATACGGCGACTCGCAATAGTTGTTTGTATGTGCAGGAGATTCAAACCCGAGAATTAGGAGAAAATGAACCCCTAAGTTCCCTACTATCGGGGCAAGTGATTTTTACTATTTATTTTCTTCTCCGTACTCGTCATGCACATAGACAATCAATCATTTTACTATTTCATTTTTTTGGACAAAAATCATGGCTGAGTTTTCCGTTTGATAAAATGTGAAATCCCATAAAATCAACTGAATACCCCTATAGAATCAACGTGCTAAAATGTGAAATCCCATAAAATCATCCAGTTGATTTTATGGGATTTCACAAACCGGAAGTGACATAATACGAGAGTTCTCTCCATTTGTTAATATTTCTCACCGAAACATTCAGGCAACAATAACCTCACACAGCCTGCCGGCTTGTTCTTCTTTCATTTTTTTTTGATGCAAAATTTGTGCTTGATTTTCTTGTCATAAACTTACGGGGTGTTCCACTAAGGGAGTTTTTTTTGTCTTTTGGGATTTTTACGACATTTTATGAGATGTATTATGAGAAAGTAATCGCATCGATTTTCGTAATAAACTGCCTTTTTGACCCTAAAAATGGGGCCACATTATGATCAATGTACCGCTAATCAAGCTGGTCCATGCCTTTAGCTTTGTCCAATACCCTGTCCCAATCTGTCATCTTTATCCCAGATTCTAATGAGGATTCCCCTTTTTTTTTTGAACTGCTAATGAGGATTCCCCTTGTGGTAACTTTCTCTGTTCTGGAAACAGTCTTGCGCTTTGTTTTTACCGTTTGCAATAACTACTTCGGTAGGAATCGCTTGCACCACAGAATCAATATAAGGGCCTTTGCACATTCGTTGGAACTTCTTTTTGACGGTCAGGAGTGTTTGGACCAGCTTATACGTCTTTTAACAAATCTTTTCTATGATTTGGTCAAAAGATGACTATCCATGCTGAGACTAGAAAATTCAAAAGAAGTTACTTTTACCGACGTGACTGCTAAAATCGAATATTGATCAATTGAACGGGGAGTAAGAGGGTGTTTGCAGCCAACTTATTGGCTTCTCATTTTCCCATTTTCAACTTATGGGTGTTTGGCAACTTCATTGCAAAATACATTTTAGGAAAATGAGTTTTCAATTTTGAGAGTTAGAGAGGATAAGTAAAAAAGATAGGTTGATGAGCTTTTTGACTTCTCATTTTTGACTTTTCCCATTTTCATTAACAAAAAGACCTACAAAATGTATTCTGTACACATCTCTCAAACACTACTCCTATTACAAAATGCATTCTGCACATTTCTCCCAAACACTCCTACCAAATTCAAAATACATTCCAACCATAATCCAAAAAGCCAAAAAATCCAAAATTAAAAACTGAAAAACTGAAAATGAGGCTCCCAAACACCCCCTAAATCCGATACCAACTAACTGGATCATTTGGCGACAGAGGGAGCAGGTCTAGGCTAGGGTCCCACCCACTTGTTTGGTCTTAATTGTTTTTGTTCCGACTTCATTTTTTCTGGGTACTTCTTATGCCCCAGTCAAAAGCATCTCACTTGCATTGTCTACCTTTTGATATCTCATTTGTCTTTATGTCACCTGAGTAGAGGAGAATTTTAATTCATTTTTAGGCCAATATGGAATTCATAAAGATGCCACGAAATGGGTAGAATGGGGTTATTGGGTCACATATAGCAAATATGGGGGTGTTGCATGACAGATCTAGGATTTTAATTTTCCCAATTCGGGGTGTAAACTGTAAACTAATATTTCATAGGTATGAACTTTATAATTTTGCAATTATCTTATAAGCTATTAGCATAACATGCTAAAGTTATAACATGGGCATTTTGGAGTTGTGGTGGCTCTGCTAAGCTCCCTTTTGGGGACGGAGGGTTGCTGCTGTGCACAATCTGGACCATCCGTTGCTTGGATAGACGGCCTAGATTTCAAACAACAGAGAAGAACTGTTTGCACGAACAGTTTATTTTCAATCCGAACCAGTAAAAAACACTTGTGGATGGCTGTGATAGCTGTTGTGCACACACAACAGCGACCCCGTGTCCCCCTTTTGGATCCACTAAAGGGTATTGTCAGTTAAGTAATAGTAAGAAGGTGGTCCCAGTTTAATTGTGTGCAAAATGATTCAGAAGCACATGACAATATGATGCAGAGTATTAAAATGGAGTTTATGAGAGTTTAGCTTAGCAAAAGGGGTATTGGTTTTGGCACTAACATTCTTCTCCTGGGTTAAACAATTAGCTGTGATCTGGCAAAGAACATTATGATGGATCACTTTCTACAAAGGTATTCTTAAAGCAAGTTTTTATAAAAGCTTCGACACAATGAAAACACATCATGTTTATGTGGTGGATAACAACCAAGAATTGAAGGTTTTTGTTTCCCAGATCTAGATTTGGTGAATATGAAACTCAGTAAATGTGGTTTTATCTGGAAGGTTAGATCTATATGTGTGTCTTTTAATGTCGAAAGTGAGGTTTTATTTTCCCGATCGTTAGTAGTGACGTTTGATAAATGTACTAATATCAAGACATTTCTTGTCGGTATGCACCGTTGTATGCTGATATTTTTCTGATAATTGAGAATGTCCAAGCTAAATTATGGGCACCATTGTATGTCGATATTGTATACCGACATTGATGTTAAATATTGTGAAAATAACCCCACTGGGTTTTGGAATCGTATTGATTGTTTGATTCAGCGGATCACAAATAATTTTTTTTTTTTTTTTCTAATTGAGATGTGGGAGTGGGGGATCTGTGATGATTGATCACTATGGCCATGTTCGGTGAAGGTCTTGAGAATCAGTTCTCACTTTTCTGGTAGGGGCTCCACGTGGCAGGTTTTTTTTCCTCTCTCTCATGTCAATTTGTAGGAACACTTACATACATTGTGCGAGATGGGTCTGTGAGGTCCACTTAAAAAACTCACACAAATGATCCAAGCCGTACATTAGTTCTAAAATTATTCTTTGAGTCATCCAGGAAAAAATCAAGTCAATCATATAATTTTAAGTACTTGATCAGTTGTCTAACTTTCTTTCAAACTTCTGTCAAAATTCAGGATTCTAAATTGTAAATGAATAATTAGAAGACGGATCAACCATTTATAATTTTTCAAATGAGCTGATTTTTTAGGTGTGACTCAAAAAATTATTAAAAAAATTAATGAACGGTATGGATCATTTGTTTGAGTTTTTGAAGTGGACCCCACGGATCCATCTCGCACAATGTATGCAGTAGAGTAGTGTTTCTACAAATTGACATGAGAGGAAAAAAAAACCCTGCCACGTGGGGCCCCCCAAAAAAGTGAGAACGGGTTCTCAAGACCTTCATCTAACAAGGTGATAATGTCCCCTGATGTCCTAACTTATAAAGGAGGAATTTTTCAGTGCCGAGAAGGTGGTACCTGGCGCTTATCTCAGCCGTCCAAAAATATTTTGGTCCGGATTTAAGAGAGAGAGAGAGAGAGAGAGAGAGAGGGAGAGAGAGAGAGAGAGAGAGAGAGAGAGAGAGAGAGAGAGAAATCTAGATCACCCAAAATATTTTTGGAAGGCCGGGATGAGCTATCAGGCACAGCCACGTGGCGCCTGCTCGGCAATGAAAATTTCTCTCTATCAACTTATGAACTGCGTAGCCATTTGATTAGAAACACTAACTGAAAATCTTCCTCCACCGGAGTTTATTCAATTGGTCAAAATTAGTCATAGAGTTAAAGAGCTTAGATAGTTAAGAGTCCATTAAATTTCTCTCTTAAGGGCCGTTTGATAGTGGGAGAAGGAAGGGGAAGAAGGGAGGGCGTGGGAAAAGACCAGATTAGCCCCTCCAAACCCCTCAAACCCTTTTCTTTATTATCAATTGCAATGATTTAATAAGGGCAACCATGTAATTTCTTACATTATCCATTTTTATCCACCCGCTCTTATCCACCAAATTCAACTATTTCTCAAGCCAAGCTAATCGTCATCATTAATTAATCCCCTTATACCATATCCACCTCTTCCCTATACCCCGGCCAAACAAGCCCTTAGCATCTATAAAATTCTACTAGTGTGCCTCCAAGCTTATTTTTAAGATTCACTTTGCATTTTTAACTTTCAAAGGAGCTCAGTCCTATTATCCTAATAACCAACCTTAAACTCCCTTCGCTATTTGCCCCTTTCCCTCGTGAGTTTTTGGAACTTTTGTAAAAGAAGGACCAATCCTGCCGTCCACTAGTGGGACCTTAGTAGAAGCTAAGGCAAAGCCCAGTTTGGACTCACCTGATACAGGAATTGTCAATGTACAAGTTAGTAGTAAACTTTTATTCTTTGAGAAGAATGCTTATCTCAGTAATTCCAAAAATTTCTAATATTCCAGTTACAAGACGCACCTATGTTAGATTTTTGGTTTCGCCACTCTCCCCAAAGATATACTCCTAATATACAATAATGGAATTGTTGAAGTCTTCGAATTGAGTTCCTTTGAAGAAGTTCGGATCAACAATCGAGTTTGGTATTTTTGCAGAAAGAAGGAAAGGACTCTGCTGAAGAAGATACGACTCCAACAGAGCCAGTGAAACAAGAGGAATTATCAGTAAATCAAAATCCTAGTGAAGTTTTTCATGACACCAATCCCAATGAATCTGGCAAAACCGAACCTCCAGTTGAGCAGACACCAAAGGAAGTCGTTGAAGCAGTTGACGATGCACCAACTACTGTAGTCTCGGTAGAAGAACCAATCGTGGCCCCAGTTAGTATTGAGACTCAAGAACCTGAGGAAAAGGAAATATTGGAAGACAAACCAGCCGCTGCAGAGACTAAAAAATCTGAAACACAAGAGGAAAATGAAGCCATAGAAGAGAAAACGGCAACAGTGACTCAGAAACCTGAAACCGCCGTTGATGAGAAGACAACAGAAGGGAACTGAAATGTCGTTAAATGTCGGATTGCTTTACTAAAGTCTCTAGAGAGCTGAAATCCGACGGTGAGAACTGGAATTTGTGTTCACTGTTTAATTGGTGCTTGTAGAAGACAAGGAACGTATTGAGGCCGGTAAGTGTTTTTTTTTGTGTGTGAAATATAGAGTAGAGTTATTGCTATTTTTTATCAAGTTTTTATTTATTTTTTGTCCCTTTGAGTTTCCATCTCCACATTGTTGCTCTTCCCCACAATTGCTTCTATTTCTGCTTCTGGACATGTGGAGCTGTTAGTCCAGTAATGTGAGCATAAGTTGTAATTGCTTGTTTAATACTATGAAAACTTGTGTTTTTGTTGGCGTGGTGCTGATTTTTTGAGGTTATGGGATGAATTCGTTTCGGATTTAATTAAGGACGAAAAAGTGTAATGTCCAAACTTACTTGTCTGTGATAACTTTTGAGAGATTGATTTCAAATTGTGGCATCTTCCATCTTGGAAGTTGTGTGTGATTGTATGTCGAAAATGTTTTTGCTTTTTGAACAAAAACAACTTTAAAAGCTAGGTATTCAAAATTGATTTTGAGAAACACCAATCTAGATAATTGGGAATATTGTGTGCCACAGTTTCTTCGTGTTATGCCTATATGCAGGATCACATTGTTTACATGCAAAAATGGGGGCTATTGTGAACTCTCAAACTACCGTGACACAATTTATTGGTGTGTAACCATCAAAAATCTGTTAAAAAAAAAACCATCAAAAATCTGTGAACTACATCTACTAAAAAAGCTAGTAAAAGTTACTATAAATTTTTGTGTATACGAGACTGTGAGGACCACTAGAGTGAGCTATGTAATTGAGAGATATTCGTTGCGTTGTGTGAGGTAATAATAGAATACCACTACAATGAGAGAAGTGAGACATTGGAGGAAAGCTAAATTGTGGAACTCGTGGAGGTATTTCCCTCACACAGGTCCAAATGTTCAAGTGCTGCATGCTTGGGAGATTTCTAACTTGGCGCTTAAGCATTGATATTTCTTTGTTTTTGCTGGTTTTACAGATTAGTTAATTGTTCTTAGGTGGGGTCTCTGTTGGGAGGTCATTTGTATGTTGTTTTGGTTGTCCCTTTGAAGGATCTCTCTTTGAGTGTTTGTAAGGACTCTCAAGGCCATGCCCTTGGTCCATTTTTCTGGTTGGTTTTCTTAATGAATTACCTTACCAAAAATATTCCTGTTTTTTTTTTGGGCATTTCATATGTATATCAATAACTAAACAGACCTTTCTTACAAAAGATGTGAAGTCCTATCTACCAATCTCTCAGTATTAGATCATGTTTTGAAAGATTCAAGCTATTTTTCCATATGATAAAAGATTATTTTATTGTAGGCCAACTGAAACTTTATTGTAGCCTGAATAATTCACCAAAACAAGCTGGTGTTGCTTACATGATCTAATGTTCCAAATTTTGTTGTTCAACTTCAGCTTTCAAAGAACCTTGAATAGTTAACCTCTTCAACTTCTCTTCTTTGCTCTTCCCCCACAACACACAGTAGAGGCTTCCCACCAATAAGATTCCACCGAGAACACTGCATTCAGGAGGACAAAAAGGAAAAAAAAAGAAGAAAAGTTAAAACACTTAAAAATCCACATAAAGCCTGTGTATCCAAGACATAGCAAAAGGAGATGTTAATGAAAGGAGAAAAGTTAAATGGAAAACATGGACAAGGTTAAATATGGAAAAATTAGATTACCTTCCTAGACTTATAACCTCCCCTAAGAGGAAGGTGGAGAAAAGGGTTGTGATGACTAGACCAAGTGGGGTCCACATGGCATGAAAAACTGGTCCCTTCTTCTCTAGCAACCATGCCATTAAGTTGGTCCCAACAGCACTAGTCATAATTCCCTGTCATGCATGGTTTTACAATTACAGAATCAACACAACATATGGTATAGACAAATGCGAAACAGAAAGAAGGGATGAAGAAATGGAGAAATCATGATAAAGATGTTGGTTAATTAGTGCAAATACCTAAAGGTGAAGAAGTGAAAGGAGTTTTGGAAATGAAGATCGTCTCATGTGATCTCCTTGTATGATTCTATTCGTCTCATGTGATCTCCTCGTGTGATTCTATTTTGAGAAAAAATGAGATTCATCAAGTTTTCCTTTGGATGTTCTGAGTTATTTTTTTTAGTAATAAATAGATGGTCGTAGTCATCCATTTCAATTTGACTGTCCATGTCTCTCGAGACAATATGATTCTACTTGGAATCTTCCAATATCCTATTAACCTATTTTTCGTGCAAATTAATGTTTACATGTTGAAACCTATGGCTATAACGACTCAAATCATGAAAAAAGAACAACCGTGAGTTGAATTGATTCTCAACGCATGAGGAGACCATTAAGGGAGTTCACATGAGAGGATCCTTATTGTTTAGGCAGACCTTAATTTGTTTCTTATCTTTGTACCAGAGTCCCAAAAATTCGGGTTTGTAGCTTTTTGCCATTTTAGCCAACAGAAAAAAACGGAACGTTACTAGTAAGTCATGAGGTATATAGAAGAAAAAAAACTGAAAGGAGAATTATGTTTGCTTACACTGTAAACTACTGCAATGAGCCTAACATCCCAACCTAGTTTCCATTCAGAGATATCTCTTTCCACTGCAATTGCAACTGCACCTGTCTGAATTGCACTTAGAAGGCTTTGCAGGGTTGTGAAGGTTAGCATTGAAGGGCATTCTTTCAAAACTGGAGCCTGTTTTTATTCACAGAATCAGACATTTATTTGATAATTTTCTTGTTTTTCCTTTAACTCTCAATGAACTGCAATTGTTTTCATAGCCTTTTCCCATCTGAGAAGTGTTTAACCGATTTTAACAAATATCATACAGTTTCATCTATATGACTGCCATATGATAAATGGGATTTTTTTTACCAAATTTTTTAAAGAAAATTCTACTATGATCGTTGCCAACTATACATGCGACAAAAAAAAAAAAAAAAAAAAAACTATACATGCAATACAAGTAAAATTGTGAAATGGAATATTGGAAAAAGGAATCTATGGAAATCTTTAGCCTTTTAGAACCTTTTTTTAGCTAAGCCAAAGGGAGGAGGAGGGGGCAACTGGACATAGCAACTTTCCCCTGGGGTTGATCATGGGGACGCCAAACCCTCGGCCGGCCCTGGAAGGAACCAAAGAGCCATAGCAACTACCACCCAAGCAGGGACTAGTGGATCACAACCAGACTTTGTTGGAGGACCAAGTTCGAGAGGGCGTCATTAGCATGAACCCATGACTTCTTGGCCACCCAAACCCTGTGGGAGTAAGCCACGAGGCACTAGGCTACCACCCGTGGTGGTGAGCTTTTTAGAACATGACTCATGAATGGGGGTACAAAAATAGAACACATGCATGGAAAAATCGGGTTATGGAAGTACCAAGTCCAGCCTCTTGAAAAAAAAAAAGAAAAATTTTTATTTAAATTTTACTCATTTGCCTCTGAGTCGGGAATATTCATAGAAAAATAGGATTGTAGGAGAGGGCACCTGATAAACATACCAAAGAGCCCAACAAAGAGTGGAAAGAAACATGAGGAAGCAACCCTTTATCCAGTTTTGGTCCCCAGAATTGTGATTGTGAGCTTCATGGCTACTATCAAGGAGGTGATGATGGACAATGGGTTTCAAAGAGGGACCTTTGTAGAGGGCAAGGGTCATCACACCTGACATGCACAGCATTATGCCTACAACCTTTGCAACTCCACCAATTGACCTCAATTTCACCTTCTCCATCCTGCAGTATCATTTTGAAACCAAATTACGTACCATGTCAGCAAAGCAAATTGAATTGAATCTAAAATTTGGAAGGAAAGAAATTTAAAAACTTCAAAGCCTATCTCCGAAGTTTAAATCCTTTTGCAAAATCACTGGATTGTCAAGACTTTGGCACAATATCTCTGTTTCTCAAGGATGGAACTGGAATTTGAATTTGAGAGGAGCCAAACTAGGGGAGAGACTTTTTAGTATAACTATGTGCTATACCTCGTGCCCAACACGAGTATCATGCCCGTTATTTGGAGCTTTGGGGACTGCCAAGATTATAAGGATTGACTTTGGCACTCCCTTTTTGGAGAGTGCTTAAATCACTTTCCTTGTTTATGTGTTTGTTAGTTTGCGCCGAATTTTTTGTGATTATCGGTTTGTCTTGACGAAAGGAAAATGAATTTATTTTTTACCACTTTTACCCAATTTTTCTAGGGAAGGACTAACTTTTGTTTTATTAGGCTTTTTTTTTATTAGGCCACTTTTGTTGTACTGACCAAAATGCTGTTCAACAAAAAGACAAAAGAAGGACCCAAATGGAAAATCCCAAAAGTCTGATAAGGGCAATTTCGTAATCGCGATAAATGTCAACGTCTTGTGCGAAAAGACTGGAATACCCATCAAAGCCGTCAAGTCCAGCATTCAAGGGGCACAATTGAAAAAAATCAACCAAAAAATGGCAAACATCAATTTTGGCTAACAAGTTCTTTCCTTTAGGGATGTGGATATTAGAATCAACAATCCTCAAGTTATTAGCTCATGCGATAGAGCTCTTGGATGCCCTACACTGTATCCCGGGATCGAGTCCCATTCCCCCCTCCCCATGTTATAGATTAGAAATGACAAATGACGAAAAACACAAGAAGTGAAGTATGGTATAAGTTCAAGCTTACTAGCTTAGTAAGCATTGCCATTGTAAGTACATAAATCTACGTATTCTTTAAAAAAGGGGACGGGCCATGGAATCTAGATATCACCTATGCAATGTTAATTAACATTATTCTCTTTTCTGTTAAGGACATTTTCACGCATTACACAAATAGTAAAACAAATAAAGAGTCATGTTATATGTATGAAAATTGATATGAGAAGAATATTCAAATAAGGCTCATACAAAAAAAGTATGCATAATGATATGACTGACATATTCGGATTTTAACGTCGAATAATGTTATGGTGATCGTACTTCAGAACCATAGTTCTTTATCTTAACAGAAAATAACAAATAAAATCATTGTCAAAAAGGAGTGTTGAAATATACCTGAGCAAAATTGCGAGGAAAAATGTCATGGGCTGGAGGCAATTATTGGAAGCGGCAGCCAGAGTCGGAGACGTATAATCAAGGGCGATGCCGTAAACATTGAACCCTAAAGTAATGCTGAAATGCATAAAAAAGCCGGTTGGGCCGGTTCAATGGTTCTATATGAGTTAGCAGTTTTTGATCGCCATTTTTTGAAGATATAGCTTATATGCACCAAAATAAATTACTATAAGGAGAGGAGTTGAAAGAAATTATACCCAACTAGAGAGAGCATAAAAATCTTCCAGAAGGCCACAGATGAAATTGATATCGGACTTTCTCTACAATGCCAAAGAGGAAAATGACAGTGTTGAAATCTTCATTACCATAGAATAATAAGCAGAGAATTAGTATACAATTTACAAAGGAAAAATAAGCATAAAAGTATATAGGACTCATTATCGACCTTTCCTTAGGTTTAAAAAAGGGATTTTACTTCAGGGAAATGATTTTTGCACCCCACTTTTATCCCCAAACACTCCCTTTTTGTTTTTATTCACCTTGAAATTACCAAATTACCCTTACCTCATGAGTCATTTTTTCCATATGAAGGGCAATTTGGTACTTTTAAGTGAATAAAGACAAAAAATGGAGTGTTTGTGGAGAAAAGAGGGATGTGAAAATTATTTCCCTACTTTATTGAATTTGTTTTGGAAAAAAATAGATGGCCTCCATCTCAACGTTGTATTGACGATGGTGATGACGTTGACATGTTGAAACTCCATCAATTGGGTCAAGGACCGAAGGACCCTTCGTTCTATGAACATGAAACAAAACTCGAGAGACTCAAACTCAAACGCGACCTCAGGTCCGAGAGTACCTCAACCACAAAGTCAACCCTGTGTATTTTCATGAATTCAAGACCAAATTTAGGCTGTTTGGAATTAGATAAAAATAAGAGAGATTTCTACCGGAAGCGCCATAGGCACAAGCAATTGCTAGTTCCACTAAAACAAGACAATGCAATGTAAATCCTGAAAAGTAAAGAATAGATCTATGGGGAATAAATTTGAGGGGAGCTCAATGCACTCAATTCCTCAAAAGCTAAAAATTAGGAGATGTTACCTTTTGAAAATGACTACAGAGATCAAGACAATAGCTCCAGCCAATTGTCTGTAAAATATGAACACAAAGCTGTTCATGCCTTCATTCAATGCTGCCTTTGACAGTATAAACATCCCTGCAGTTATGGACTGAAACAGAATAGCCACCAAATAAGGCTTCTTTTCTTCCCCCATGATCATCCAAAAGTAAAGCTTGATTTGATTGTCAAATGGAAAAACAGAGAGAAAGTGGATACATATAGAGTAAGGTGCTGTTGTGAGGAACATGCATATTGGATAAATTCCGATCAGGGGAATAGATTCTTACGAGTACCCAGTAGGTACGTGAATCAGTTCTCGAACTCTATTATGAAGTGGTTGACACATGTTCGGGTTTGCTCCTTCTAAGGTTTTAGGTTCGAAACTTCCTTGTTGCTATCAAACTATTGCGGGGCACTCAATACATGGGTTTTCCCCGAATAAATGGGTCCTCTGCATGTTGTTACACCCTCAGGTATCAAAAAAATTCCTGGCTGCATGTTGTTGCTACTTGCCAGTTTGAATAGGTCTCTTGTATTGATATTTGATGTGGCATCTATGTGGAATGCTGTAGAATGGAAAGAAAGTGGACAACTAGGTGCTGTTTGATTGCAAAAGGTGATGTATAGTATGAGATAGTGTCATAGTGTAAACATGACTAATCCCACCATGTTTTAGGAATTTTTGTTAGGGTAGTAGTTAAGTGACTTACAGTGTCTGCTCCAAGGTTAGTGGGCCCGAAACGAACCTTCTAGATGTTACCCGTATAATTTGTATATATAATACAAAAATCCTTAATTCATAAAAAAGTTTAAAATGAGATTACGAAGACTCAGGAGTAAACAAGTATTTTAAACTCCAAAAATCAAAGATACACAGACATATAATTCCAGTTGTTTCAAAAATCAAACTTAAATTACACATCAGTTGATATTTATCACCCTCAATACAATTACGCCACTAAATTAGCATTTGAGCTTGGAGGATTGAAGTGGGGCCTAATTTATATATAGAAACAATGAAACTCAGACTTTTTTGGACTTACTATATGAATGGGTTTATCAATTTGGGAGCCTCTTTGTTGAACATTTCTTGGGGGCCCGAAAGTCATGGTTTCTTGGGCTTGTGCCCAGAGAGCCAGTACTAGTGACTTAAACTCTACGAACTCTACTCTGAAACACACTACTCCCTCCGTCCCTTTCTAAGAGCAAGCCCAACAAATTCCCTAAATTGGCTCCCATCTCTATTTTAGGGAGCCAAACCCCAATATTAGGCTCCAACAAACTCCCTAAATCCCTCCCTAAAATACAAAAATGAATAGTGCCTCCCTAAAAACCCCCCCATTTAGGGAGGCACTATTCACTCCCTACCCATTTTTTTATTC
>JAXBDA010003746.1:0-32774 GCA_036023075.1 Gaultheria prostrata | reverse complement strand
TGTTTAAAACGCATTTTTAAGGGTACCCGCGAGGAATCACCAAAAAAAATGACCGGGAAGGGCTTCATCCGAGCACTTTTTCATAAAACTTTATCTACGGCCTGTGTGAAAACCTGCTCGGATGAAGCCCTTCCCTGTCATTTTTTTTGGTGATTCCTCGCGGGTACCCTTAAAAATGCGTTTTAAACACATTGAACGGTTCGGATCATCAAAATTCGATCGAAAAATGGTAGGTCCGCATTTTATTTGGCTAAGGTAATCCTTAGGAGATCATTATTGTATAGATGTATACCCATACATAAGAGCATAAAATATATGGGGCCCACAAAATTAGTCAAAATTTAATTTGGGAGCGAAATGCGATCACATCTTTAGCGTATGTCCAAAGCCGACTCTACCCATACGTCAGTTCGTGAGATGAGAAAACCTAGACCTATCTGAGTTTGCTATCTTTGACTTCAAATTCTACGATATTTTCAATATTTTCACGGGTTAGAATATGAGTGTGAGAAAAAAGAAAAAAGAAAAAAGGATGATAATTCACCCAAATTTTTCATAAAAGTGTTAAAAGTTAAGTTGCTATAAACAAAGAGGATCTGGGGGTGCTAAAGTTTGCGAAAACTTTTAGCAAACGGGAAACTCACCCAAATTCCTCATTGAGTATGGTCGATGCGGTGCGATATGGAGAATTCTTATACATAAAAAACGTTCGGCGGTGATCTTTTTTTATCAAAGACATGGGATATAATCGAACTCCCGTTCCGTTCCATTAAACTTGACTTTTTAGCTTTTAAACTTTTTAGTTGATGTATCTAAGTATAATGATATGTCTCGTAAAACATGAAAAACCAAAAAAGTCTAAGAATCCACTTAGTGAAACGAGCTCGTTTTAGTCTCTTTTTGCTTACTCGACTTTCCTATTGATCTTCTTCTCACAGCTCTGTTTTATAAGATCTCAATTTCCGGTTCTTCCATGAACTATAATTTTATATTCTGAACTTCAATTTACCAACTCCAACTCCAACTCCCCAACAACTCCATATTAATTTTTTACTGACAAATGGAGCCATCCAATTAACGTTCAAACTTGGTGGGTAAGTCGGTTCCAAGAAGCTTCCTCTATATAAGAAGTCCACAAGTTCAGAAAGAACAACCAACATCAAAGCAGTGGCAATTTGAATACACTTTTGACTGAGCAAAAGTTGAGAAAAAAAAATGACAGAAGAAGTGAAGCTGCTTGGTTTCAATGGAAGCCCTTTCAGTTGCAGAGTTGAGATTGCTCTGAAACTGAAGGGAATCCAATATGAAATGATACCACAAGATCTAGCCAACAAGAGCCCTTTACTTCTTGAGCACAACCCTATTCACAAGAAGATCCCTGTGCTTTTGCACCATGGGAAGCCTATTTGTGAGTCAGTTGTCATTCTTGAGTATGTGGAGGAGACATGGAAAGGAGTTCCCTTGTTGCCTGAAGATCCTTATGAGAGAGCCATGGCTCGTTTCTGGGCTAAGTTCATCGATGAGAAGGTATGCTATGTTTCAATTCTTGTGTTGGCATATATGTAAACGTGACTTTACCTCGGCTTTAATTGGACTCTCAATAGTGGATGATAAAATTGGTCCCTTAGACTAGTTGGTCCAGTGAGCCGGATATTGACTTATCAGAAAAAAATAATTAGCTTTGTTTCAAGGAAAAATTGGTTTACAATGCAAAATCTTTATCCAGAGTTTATTGGAATAATGCGGCAATGATATTTTTGAAATAGAAAATGCTAACCTCAGCATATAGGGTGAAGGACAATGTGTAGAAATTGTATCAATATTCGAGAAAATTAATTGATATCCATAAAAATATATTGATATCCGAATTATTATCATTATATGCCTATTAACCTCCACCTAAAAAACAAGCAAAGTGGTCTTGCCTTGAGATTTCCAAGTTTGCTTCAACCTAAAGTCTCAAGTTTATTTCCCTTGTCAGCAGTCCTAATTTTCTATACCCCTTTATATACTTCTGCCCGTTTCCCCTGCTTGCGTATTTTTTTCGCGTACTTTTAGTGCGCGTCTACAGTATGGAAGGCATGCTTCAGCAGAGGCGAGGAACAAGAGAAGGGCATGGAAGAAGTAGCTGAGCTTCTGAAAACCTTAGAAAGCCAGCTTGAGGGCAAGAAGTTCTTCGGAGGAGACAACATTGGATTCCTTGACATTGTGGCTGATTTCGCCGCACTTTGGCTTGGTGTCCTCCTTGAAGTAGCCGGAGTCGATTTGTTGAACGACTCGAAACTCCCTCTGCTTTGCAAATGGATTGAGGAGTTCAACAACAGCCCTGCTGTTAAAGAAACTCTGCCTCCCAGAGAAATGTTACTGGCCTTTTTCAAAATGCAGCAATCCGCAAGCGGTCCGAAGTACAAATAGGCTGTTTGGTTTTGGTTGGCTAATCTTGCCGCTTGTTTCTGCAAATAAATGTCTGCATTCCAAAATGCAGATCAAATGTTTTTCATGTGCAAGTTATTTGTATGTTTTCTGTGGTGAAGGTAATGAAAGTAGTGTTTGTTAACCCCATGGTTGTTATCCAGCAATCAGGGGTGGGTCGAATTGGTGAATGAAATTTGATCGTGTGAAGAGTCGGTCCATTGGATCGAATATCTGAGTCTTAAAGAAATGAATGTATTATGTTGTTTATAGGAGCATTTGCATTTGTTTATTTAGACTCCGTCTGTTTCGATGTACTAAAATATTTTACGACAGAAAATGCAAATGTTTTCACAAAAGACATTACACATGGAAAAAATTTACCAAAATTTTCATTTTTGGGTGTTTGGCCACAATTTGAATTGTTAGCGTTAAATCAATCACACGCACACAATATAGGAATAAGAATAGTAAAGAACACGACAACAAGATTTATGTGGTTCTCCAAAAACCAGGTACATCCACGGGAGCGAGGGTGAGTCTGTTATTTGATTAGTCGTCTAGAGTCTTGTAATAGAGAGTATTTTTATACACGCCTACTCTATTTCACCCTAATTACACCGTTTGTTTCGAGTTTTTGGCTCGTTTAATAAACGAGCTCAGTAAAGCTCGGCTCATTTGAGGAGGCTCGTCAAGTAATTTAACATGGATTGGTTCATTTAAGGAGGCTCGTTAAGTAATTTAAACTGACTCGGCTCGTTAAGGGCTCAAGCTCATTGTTTTGCTCGTTCCACCCATTTGTACCCCTACACAAGGGGCAGGAGGAAAATGTCTTACGGACATTTTTCACGGGAATTTAATTTCCTTCAATTGTTAAAAATGTTTTATATGTTTACCATTTTTCCACATATTTTTGTACAACCAAACACCCAAAAATAAGAAAATATTTCGAAGGAAAACATTTTACGTTAAAACAAACGGAGCCTTAGTGCTTGTTTTTCTTTAGAGTACATTATGAAAATGAATCGAGTTGTTCATGCACTATTCGAGGGGAAGTGGGGTGCCAGTACAGATCTGGGGAACTAGATATGAGTTTTGGTTCTAGCATTTGATCAACATAGGAAACTATTTTTTGTTACCCATCGGCACCGGTGAAGGCGTCTTGCAGCTGCAATTGCGGCGGGAACGAGTTACAACTGGATATAGATCTTGGATCATCCTCCCAACCCTACGGGCGGATTGGTGGGTTCCAACACCGAACTCTTTTTCTTTTTCTTTTCTCCGTTGTATTTTGGTTATGTTTCTTGAGTTTTAAGGGAGCAGTGTGTCGTTTGTAGTTGTTTTGTTTATGGTTATGAATATATGTTTATATTTTCTTGAAAACAAAATTACACCTTTTAAACCTTAACGATCGGTCATTGCCCTGTTTTTTAGCTTTTTTTGTCTTACTTATTAATGTCCTCTTTTGATCTAACCACCATAGGTATTGTCGATGTTATTAAGTACCTCTAGAGGGATTAGACCATTTTTGCCGGCTCATTTATGAACAGACTCACTTTGAGGATCGGATTATTTTATTGATCTGTGATCCTTAATATTTGGATCTTTTTTTTTATCAGCTATTATTTAGATTTCGTTGAGAACAATAATCATGTCAAAAAATTATGTTGATCGAAAGTCGAACATTTATATTGTAAAAAATGAGTTCTAAATCAGTACTTAAACATTATCAACGTAATTTATACAGTGAATGATTCTAGTGGCAAAATATGCATGAAGAAACACAATATTTACGTGATTTGACTTGATAGTGTACTGAAGTCTACATGGACGGAGTGAGTGGAAAGTAATTTCTCTGTTAAGGGGAGAAATTTCATATGGAGGAGGAAGATGAAACGATTCGCCATGAGGAACTTGACTTAGGCATTGCCACGAGGAGCATGAGCCTCCTCATCATACCTAAAAAAGACTGGGGCACTTGTGACTTGTCCCAGACCCGTTCACACCGCCTATTGATGTGGAGCTCAATTGACTAGGACTTAAGATTTCATGTCGATCGATATGGTCTGAGAGAAAGCAACAAAGGCTGCCTCGAGGAACATGAGGGAAATGACGATACAAAAAAGGAACATGAGGGCAAAGCCAAACCCCCAAAGTAGACTTTAATGGCTGTGGAGCCCCATCATTTTTAGTCTTTGAACTGTTTTATGTTTAACTTTCTACCCAAGGTTTTAATTTTCCAACCACTTGACATATTTGACTAACGAATGGAGTTAGCAAAATCAACATATTAATCTTGGTGGCCAAGTAAAATCCTACTATAAGGTGCAGAAAGAAGAACCTCCATCAAAAATAACACAAACTTTTCCCTCACAAGAGCAAGAGAATATGGCAGAGGAAGTGAAGTTATTGGGAGTTTGGGCAAGCCCTTTAAGTTGCAGAGTTGAGACAGCTCTGAAACTAAAAGGTATCAAATACGAGTTCATTGAAGAAGATCTAGCGAACAAGAGCCCTCTTCTTCTGAACAACAACCCTGTCCACAAGAAGATTCCTGTGCTTTTGCACAATGGAAAGCCGATTGCCGAGTCCATTGTCATTCTCGAGTACATTGAGGAGACATGGAAAGGCAATCCCATCTTGCCCGAAGATCCTTACGACAGAGCCATGGCGCGTTTCTGGGCAAAGTTCGTCGATGAACAGGTGTGTCATTATTTCCTCTAGATTCTGTTTCTGTTTGTTGGTGAGTTGCCTTGTTTTGTGCTGTATTTTTTTATTTTATTTTTATAACTGGATATTTGGGCTAGTTTGCGCTCACGTCGACTAATCCGGGACCCTGGGGGTAACGACCGAGCATAACCCGAGTGGCCCCAAAAGTTTGTTGGCAAGGGAAATCAAACCTAAGACCTTAGGAGGGAGCAAACCCCTAAGTCTCAAGGCAAGATCACTTTTTGTATTGTGCTGTATTTTACCGTACACTGGGAGTTAAGGTAGATGCTTTTTATGTTTTTGTATTGTAAAGTGTAAACGTAACCGTATTGCCGAATTATGTTCTTCTTTCCTACTATGCTACAGTGCTTGCTTGGAATAGTGAAGGCTTGCTCAAGCAAAGGTAAGGAACAAGAACAGGCCAAGGAAGAAGTTATTGATCACCTGAAAACCCTAGAATGTCAGCTCAAGGATAAGAGGTTTTTCGGAGGAGACACGATTGGTCTGGTGGACATTGTCGCGATTGTCACTTGGTATTGGTTTCGTGTAACCCAGGAGGCAATGGGCCTGGAGTTGTTGACAGAAGAGAGGTTTCCCACATTGTTCAAATGGGGTGATGATTATGTCAATTGCAGTGGTATCGAAGAATGCTTGCCTCCTAGAGATAAGCTACTCGCCCTCGTCAAAGAACGATACGTGCCAAGCGATTAGAACTCCGAATGAAGCAGTTTGGCGATATAGTTCCGAACAAAATTGAATAACTCTGCAATATCCATTTGCAGATCGAGCATATATGTCCTCTTTCTTTTGATGCATAATTAGTTTTTGTCCGTGTTCGAGTTAACGTAAAGTATGTCTTTCGCTACTATGTGAATAAAAGACAATGATCAAAGGAAATTAGACTTGGTTAGCCCAAGGGTCATTCCTATCCTTTTGCGATGAAGCTTT
Organism: Gaultheria prostrata; assembly: GCA_036023075.1. Taxonomy (NCBI): domain Eukaryota; kingdom Viridiplantae; phylum Streptophyta; class Magnoliopsida; order Ericales; family Ericaceae; genus Gaultheria; species Gaultheria prostrata. The sequence goes on along the minus strand of JAXBDA010003746.1, from coordinate 26,708 downwards.
CTTTGATTTGAATGAATAATGATTCTCTATTTTGTTCGTTTTTTTATCGAATTTTGTGGATTAAACATTCGTCTCACCACAAGGAATGTAAAAAGTAAATTAAAAAAATTTCGCTGATGTCAAACGAGATTTGAAAAAGACAGCTATAACTGTATTATTTTTGTTCTTCTTTTCTAGATTTTCTTCAACTTTGGCATGTACTTTCATATTTCTTCTATTTCTCTGGCCAAAACGACAATAAATCCAAAAAAACATTCAACAATAGAATCACTTAGCATGAAAAATACCAATTCTTTTCTGTTCTACCTTTTCCAAATATTGGTTTATATTAGAGTACAACTTTAGGGCATGTATCATTAATCATCCATTAAAGAAACCAAAATACAGAATCCATGAGTAGAGAAACTCTCAAGTCTCAATTATACCATAGAAAAACGGGGGGAAAGGGCTTTAGTGTAGGTGATAACTGAGGATGAGTTTGCTGAAGCCAGAAGATCACTGCTTGTGAAAATCTGGGTCTTTGATTATTGTGACTGGGCAGAGTACATTAGTCATCACATAATTGGTCACACTCCCCAATAGTATCCTGTGTCAACGCAAAACACAAACACCAATGAATAATGTGTGCGAGGATCAATACATTTTTAGTAGTACAAAAATGCGGATATGGGATCCTGTAGTGATGTGCGGCACCCGAGCCGTTAATTGTGTGATCAACATCTCGGATGCTGCATTACTGTACTACAGGATCCCCAATTCTTAAAAATGCAATGTTATCTATTCAAAAGGGACCGGTTTCTCTCCAGTTACTATCCCGGATAGTCTAACAATTCTTTTAAATTTTTTATCAGTAATAATTTGATGTAGAGTGTCCCGGAGAGTAACAATTTTTTGGAATTTTTTATCAATAATAATTTTATGTGGAGTGTACCGGATAGTCTAAATATTTTTTGAAATTTTTTAGCAGTAATAATTTAATGTGGCGCTCACCTTAAGAAAGCTCCGGCAACACGACCCCATTTCCCATTCAAAATAACTTTTCAAAACAGTAAGTAATACTCGTATTTTTATTGTTTTCATACCGTATTCATTTTACAAATTGGACTGATCCAGTTTCGATTTTTCGGATTCCATGATCGTTCTGATTCATATTTTAAAACTCATCAAGAAGATCATTCATTTTTTATGATCGGAACGATTCATATTTTAGCATCAAGAAGGTTTATTGATGACAACAATCATGTTAATAGATTCAATGATATCGGGACACATCAACAACAATAACATACCCCATCTAAGTCCCCAATCATTAGCGGTATGGGGACACATCTATCTTGAAAAATGACAGATGGCACAGTGTATCGAAAGTTCGAAACCCATTCATTTGAGATAAATATGAATCGATCGTTTGTTCAACAATTTTTTATTAGTAACGTGGTTTATTGCATAATTGAAGTTCTTGACAAACTCTACGACGTGAACGGATCCGACATGTCTAGGATGAGACTCGATGAAACAAAACTGGACAATCTCCCAAGCTGGAAAGGATCTTGTTCTAGTCCATTACAAGTAGAAATGATGATTTACAAAACAAAACAGGAATGAGTTTAGGCATGGAAAATGGAAGATAAAAGAGTACCTTTGGATTTGGCCAAGACCTCTGCTTCCCATCACCAAAGAGTCCAGCTTCAGGTCTTCAGCTGCTTGACACAGCTTCTCTCTCGGATCACCCCAGTACAATTTCGTCACAATGGTCACCTACACCCCAATTTTCATTCTATTTAAGTAACACATATCTAGTAGTATATAAAATGCACATATATAAGTGCTAAGGAGCCAATAATTTTTAAATTTTGAATTGTGGATTATAAATTTATAAACTTTATAAAAACAACATTGTAAAATTGTTTATAAGATCATGATTCATATGCATATTAGATTTTACAGAAGGATAGCGTGAATTTGTAATGAGGATTCCAAAACCTCCTCCGAAAGTAATTTTCCAATTCTGTATTCTGCAAGAATGCTTTCTCTGTCTGTGGGCTTTTATTCGTTCTCCCCCGACGTTAAGGTTGTGTAGAATACCTTCCATCGCCTATCTGCAGAGGAAGCAGGGGTTTGGGGGATGTTGTAAGGGGTTGGGGGAAAACCGTATATTCATCGGATACCCGACTATGACTAAAGGATCAAAGTTATATGACCCGAAGAAAGTGATCATCCGTCGAGATGTATACTTCGATGAGTCAGTGCCCTTCTTGAAGACACCTGTGGAAAAGAGGGCTCCGCTCCCAAATACCTAAATGCAAAGTCCAAAACCAGCCCCTCTCTCACAGCACGGTCCCTAATAAGTTTTATTTCCAATTATTACTTTCATTTCTTTATATATCTCTCTCAAAACTCATTTTACCCAAAAAAAAAAAAAACCTCCCTCTAAACATAAACCAAACAAACTATGCTCCCAGACAAGCCCTATGCTCCCAACCATCGAACCTTCTACAATAGGTTCTCTGGATCGTGAAAAATAGAGGAAAAAGAAAGAGAGTGGTTTCTCACGAAATCTCGTTAAAATGATGAGATTTGACGAGAAATAAAAATGGTTAGAGAAAAACTCATTTTTTATTCGTTTCTCCTCATTTCTCATCATTTTCCACTTCTTTTAGCTATGCAAACAAGTGATAGGCTTCTCCTTTCTTCGGTTTTTCCCCAACTTTTATCACTACATAAATGGGTTTTCTTCCCTTGTTGTTTAATATTCGTGCTTGAACTTGGTAAAAAGTTTGAATTGATACAATAGTCTTCATGCATAAGGCCATAGGGGGATCCTGTAGCGCCCTTAAAGGGTTGACAGTGTGGTGCCCCAATCCCAAATCGTCCAAACGTGTTTTCAATAGTCCGGATTCACATTTCCAATGGTTCGGAATTGCAGACGTTTATTACCAGAGTATCGGTAATAAAACGTAACCGAATCCGAACCATTGATTGTCAAGATGAAGAGCTGTGATGGGCACCACACCCAGTAGGGCGGATGAGAAGCTACAATGACCCTGCTTCTAAAATATTTTAACCTTTTTCTGTCTTTGTAGTTTAGACGTTCATTAGGTTTGACGAAAAACTTGATTATTTGATTAAGAAATGGGGTTGTTTTCTAATGACTTTATTTTTTAGAAAGAAAAAAAAGCAAAAACCTTAGGTTATTCTTGATTTTAAAACCAATTCCATTAAATTAGCGAAGGATTGGAGATAAATATAAGAGAAAAACACAAATCACAAAAAAGTTCATAGAAAATATATGAGTAAATAAAAGAAGCAAGAACCTCTTTCTGTCTAGAAGCAGTGTCAAGCATGTCCAGAACTTCAATATCAGTTTTGACTTCGTACTTTTTCATAACCTCGGGTTCACGAAATTCCGCCAATGGAATAAGAGCTATATGAATCCAAAACCAAAATCATAAGAAAACCCATTTCAGTATCAGAATGAATCAAATCAAATCAAACCAAAATATCCGACGAAGAGAAGAAAAAGGCTTACGTGATCCAGAGGAAGACCAGAGGCTGCTTCGTGACTCGCCGACGGAGTGGGGCTTGATGTGGATTATGAACAACGTATCCCCCTTATCACTCAAATTGTTAATCGCCCAATCTAGTGCCATTTTGCTGCTCTTTGAGAAATCCATCGCCACCCCTATTTTCCTGTCTTTCCCCATTCTCTCTCTCTGTGTGTGTGTGTGTTGGAACTCTCTCGCTTCTTGTTCCAACAGCTTTCTGCTGTCTTTTTATGGAGGAGGAGGAGGAAGACAAACGAAGAAAAGTATATGCGTGGAAAACAGCGTGCAATTAATTGAGTGTATCGCTCTGTTTTTTTGGGCAAGGGTCGGGGTTATCCGGGTCACTTTATGCGCCCTCGACTATTTCCTTCTTCGGTCCGGTCAAAATAGTCCCGTCTACACCGACTAAGGAATTGACAAGACATTTCTCTCTAATGGCTTGATCCAAACACGTGGTTAAATTTTGAACTCAAGTTATCAGTGCCGGTAGGTGTGGCTGACGTGGTACCCTACCGCTTATCCAGGCCGTCCATTTGTGTTTGGACAAGATTTGTTGGGTTAGAAACAATTCCCAATTTTACAACAATGCCATCAGCACATCCCAACCACCCAAAATACGAATGGACGTTTCGGATGGGCGTGGCGGTATTGTACCGACATTGAAAAAAATTCCCAGGTGATCTGATATCTATGGAGGAGGAGGCGGACAAACGAGGAAAAGTATATATGCCTGAAAACAGCGTACACTTTAAATTGCGAATATGTCACAATCTCCCAACTGATTCGTGTTTCCGGATCAGGATTCTCGTGCGTCAGGACGATTTTTGTTTCTTTTTTTTTCTTTTTTCTTTTACTCTGCTCCCAACCTGCCTAGATAAGCTCATTTTGGTCAGTTATTTTTGTTATTGTGAGCTTGTATTTCTGGTACTAGGTTCAAGGTCTCGTGCCTAGCACGAGTTTTATGCTCGTGTATTTTAATTCAGATTTTAGGGACTCAAATGCGTAAGCAACAAACTCTAGGGACTCAAATGTGTAAAGCAACAACCTCCAGGGACTCAAATGCGTAATTTAGCCATACATAGCCAAAAGATCAAAAGGGCATAGCATTGTGGCAAAATTACAAGAAAACCAACAGGGCAATTTCCAATCGGAAGGTAAAATTGGCAAAATGTGGCATTTGACCAAACACAAAAAAAATTTGGCCTCTCTTTTATAAGTCTCCGGAGGAGGATACAAGATGAGCTGTATGAAAAAATTATCCTGGGCTGAGTTCATTTGATTTTATTTCTGATTTTATGGGATTTTATGATTTTATCTTAGGCTGAGTTTGTCATTTGAAAAATCTCATAAAATCAACGTGCTAAAATGTAAAATTTCATAAAATCATTCAGCAAATTTTATGGGATTTCCCATAAAATCAAATGACAAACTCAGCCTCAGTTGGACATTGAAATATACAGGGAAAAATCAAATTTGTTGCACGGAAAAATCAAAGGTGGAAATAAGTTAAATTCACTTATTTATTCTTTCACAAACGTGATTCGTAATGGTCAATAAAGCTAAATTTCCAGCTTCATTGACGGGGCTTTGATATGAATTGTTTGGATCATTGTTGGAAGCAATAGCGGATCCAAAAATATGACACAAAGGGAGCACTAATTTACATAGTGCACAACACCAATTCATCGTAACTTCGAATTTTTTCAACAATCAAACATAATAGTAGATTAATTCTATACTTTGCATTGGTGACCCTTTTCATATAAAGTTCCTCACCTTTTATAAGTGACACCTAATTTTAAAAATTGAAAAATATATGAAACAAATCCCTAAATCCATACAATTTAAAAGCACTAATGAATAATGATCACTATATTCCTGTAGTGAGCAATCACGGCTGTCCGTTTGGTAATCATCAGTTCGAATTATCTTACTTACATAAAAAATAAGTGTCTTATATGTAAGATAATTGCATTTACTTCATACCATTGATTGCTGAACGGATGACTGTGATTACTCACTATAAAAATTCCAGAATCCGATCATGTGCCCACCCTGACCTCAATGTAAATCCGTCCCTGGTTGGCAGTCTCAAAATTTGTAAAGATTCATAGTGCAAAAGTTATTAACGAAACTAGAATAATCAAAACTGACTGGGAGCAGAGTCCCATTTTCTTGGCTTTGGAATGGTCTATTGATGCATGCTTACACGCATTCCCCGAGACAGAAAGTTGCGACCCGGGTCTCCACTTGGATCTGGGCTGGGTATGAGTTTAACTGGAGATAACTCCAACAAAACATCATACTATATTACATTGAATTCCAACAAAACATCAAACAATATACATTAGCTAAGCATGTTCAGCTTGCTCACTTATTAGCTAAGCATGCTCTGGCCTTTTTTGCTCGTCACCCGGACACCGGTGAAGGATTAGTTTCTGCTCGCCCTGTTGTTTAGTTGTGTTGTTTATCTCGTACTGTCTTTCTATTATGTACTGTCCATTTGGTGTTGTATATGTTTCTCTTGGGACTTTGTACGGTTGGATTATCTGATGGAATTTCTATCTATTTCTCAAAAAAAAAAATATACATTGAACATAGACCAACTCATACGCCATACCATAGAGGATTAATTGGGGTCTTTCATGTATCTATCACAAGATTCACGCTCCTTCTCTTTTATTCGGGCTTGGGTGAAATTATTTTCTCTGCTCAAATTGACTAAAGATTATAAGCAAAATTTAAGGGATCCGAATTTAGTCTATCAAAGACGAACCGAGAAGCGGATGAGCTCGGGCGACCGGCCTACCCACGTTTCAAATTTATGCTAGACTATAATAATTTATACTATCATTTTGCACTATCTAACACCCCTAACTAAGAGTTTTTCAAAAAACGGATAATATTCTTAGGGGGTGTTTGGGAGCTTTTTTTTTCTAACTCGCTTGTGATCTTGGAATGAAAGTAATTGAGATATTATCATTACGATTCGAACCGTTCATTTTTCAAAACTTGATATTGTCCAAATATGAGTTGGTGTGTTATCGGATAATGTTGGATTTAATAAAATAAAAAAACTGGTTCGGAACTGGGGGTGGGTAGGGTAGATGCAGAACCCCTCACCATGTGGCTCCATCACTGCTAATCGAATAAAAATGTGTTAGTTATTTTATATTGTGGCATCCTTTATTTTCTTTTTCTTTTCTTTTTTGTAGAAGTTGACAAAAAAATAAAAGCAACTTTGAATCAAATTTGAGAACTCAAACAAAACATCTCGATAAAAAACATTATTATAAGAGAAGTAATTGCTTTTGGGGTTTGTTTTACAACTCTGTCTTTTTTTACCAAACTAGTATCTTTTATTGTCTTTTTTTTTTTTTTTTTTGCTTTTATGGTTGATATATTGTGAAAAACGACTTATCTCTTAGAACGTAAAAGACAATTTACAAAAAAAAAAAAAGTTTTCTCGAACAACTCCTGACCGAATTTGTTTACGTGAAATGAATTTTACGCGTGGTGAGAAATGATAAGATTCTTTTTATAGTTAGAAAAATTGGGTAGAGGATGAGAAGGAAGGCAAGAGCCAAGAAGCTTCTTTGCACCTTCCTTTGTTCCTGTCAGCCTCGTGATTCTTCAAGTGCAGTGTTATTAGAAAGGTAAAAGGAATGGATCAAATAGTCATATTATCTATTTGCACTAATCAATTACCGGTTAGAGCTAACTCTTACCGATAAATCCGAACAGTTGAATATGTCAATGAACGGTTCAGATTTGGAATGTCTTTTTCAGTCCAAAACATGGTCTAGAGAGGATCGAGACCCGAAGTAAAAAGAAGGAGAGCTACAGAAAATTAAGGGAAAAGATAAAAAAAAAAAAAAAATTAAAGACAATGTTTAAAAACTAAACAGACAGGTGTGAAAACCGACTGCAAATTCGTTCACCTTCACCTAACGAGAGTAAACAAAACCCCCACTTTGATTAGTTGAAATGGTATGGGGTCCACCACAAAGTGATGTCATGCTTACCTAAAAGTGTATTAATTTTGTGGACCCCCCACCATTTCAACCAATCAGAGTGAGGGTTTTGTTCACCCTTTTTAGGTAAGCTGGTAAGGGTGAACAAATTTGCACTCGTGAAAACCAAAGTGCTTAGAAATATTACTAACTGGATTAATTAACTTCATTTCTTCGGATAAAAAAAAAATCATTTCTATTTTTAATCACTAGATCTCGATCAGCCCTAACTTTTTGGGTCCGAAGTAAAATGCAAATACAAGGTCTGGCCTTGTTCGGATAAGTTTTAGAAACCCAGGTTTTCACTTTTGCCCCAGTGGGGCCCTGTGGCTCACAAGTCATTTTCTCTCTCCTTCCCATTTTGGGAGATATTATCCTAGTGTGTTTGTGCACAAATGAATCAGTAGGGTTCACTTCGGAGTCATATACAAATGATCTAATCCGTTCATCGACTTTAATTTAATTTTTTGGGTTGCCTAAAAAAAAATTAGCTCAATCAGATTTTTATAAGTACTTGATCCGATTAGTTAACTTTTATTTAAAATTTCTTCAAAATTCGGGATTCTAAATTTTGAATGAAAATTGAAAGATTGGATCAAATATTTAAAGTTTTTAGATCGAGCTGATTTTCTTGAAGGCCAATCGAAAAATTTAAAATCGATTAGTTTTTAAATTGACCGGCTTGGATCATTTGTATGGGACTCCGAAGTAGACCCCGACGACCTATTTGTGCACTAGAATGAGAGGGCCCCACCGGAAGAAAAAGTGGACACCGGGTTTCTAAAACCCATCCGAACAAGGTGATAGGCTTTCAAAAATGGACATGCGCTCATTGAGGCTAAGCTCAAATAAGAAATTGAGTTCACTAAGAAAACCGTTCGTAGTCAAAAGTGGGTGTTGAGAATAATGACTTGTGAGAAAATACAATTGAAAACACCGAGAACACGGAAAATCCCGTAGTGGAAAGTCATCCAGAGTTTAGTATGCGTTTTTAGTTCCCTATTTCGGGCACAGGATTGTGGCCCGAAGAGGTTACTTCCTCGGCCTCCTCGAGATGATCCTGGAAATTTGACTTGGGCCTGGCCTAGATGCTATAAATCCATCCGATATCGCTTCTTCCTCTTCTTTTTTGTTTTCGCTGTGACCGGGTAAATTAATACTCCATTACTACCATTGCTGAAGTGCGAAACTGAAGGCCCATAAATTGACTGGACTTGGCCCAGGCCTATGTCAGCCAAACCTAAAGATTCAAGAGAGTTAAACTTTGGGCTTTTAATTGCCAAACCTAATTTCCAACATTGAGGAAAGACTGCGTAAAACAGCAAGTGCAGCATATTGGTATGGGATTTACTCCATGGACTATATTGGGTGACCATGTATTGTGTTAGATACAAAGTGAGTTGTCTTTTATTACATTGGTGAAGTGGGCCCAAGAATCACGTTGTTTTACCAGTACTGGAATGACAACTCATGTGGTATCAAAATATGACCGCCAAATGTGGTTACGTAACATTGCTCCTTCAGCTATCGAAACATGTTCTCTCTGCTTGCAAAATCCGTTTGCTATCGGGATGCGGCCAGAATGCTCTCTCCTATGGTCAAGTTTACTTCCTCCCGTGACAAAATAATACTGGACAAGACTTGCTTGTTGGAGAACACCAAATTGCAAAGCGTGAGTGTTTATAGAATGGATCGAGAGAACACTATTTTTTACACGGAATGAATCGAGTTTTAACCCAAGACCGGTCTAGTTACACGTCATTTCACTCAATTTTTTATTGATTGATGTGACATAAAGTGATAAGATGCCGTGGTCATATCCTCAGCTCGATAACAATGCCATTGCGTGCCAAATTCCCTTTGTTGGCCAATTACTACTATGGTCCGATGACTAGTCATGGGTAAAAGAGTAAACTCAACGACTTTTAATATTTTTTAGACAGCAAATTAAAAATACTAAAACTGACCAAAATTTGGAGGCGGAGGAAGTATTTTCCAAACAAATCACGAGGCTTCCTTTGGGTAAAACAAAAAAAACCAATTTGGTTTTTTTGTTTTTTTTTTGTCCTTATTAAAAAAAGATCGCATTTGTTAATCTTGCGTCGATTTTTCGTGGTTTCTTGATTCCAATATGATCCGAAGAATCGAATACAAACCCTAATGAATTACTACGCGAGGAGTAAGCCCGGCAACTAACCGGACCAGCTAACTTCATTTATTGATGATGACAGTGATACACTGGCTGTTTCCAAAGTGGACCCACATATTGATGATGTTTCATTCAATATTACTCGTAACGCATTAGAGAAGTGGTACTAGCAAGTAATAGAAGTAATTGGAATTATACTAGTAGTAGGTGATAAGGCAGAGCCAAAATTTGAGGCAGCAGTCAAAGGGGTAGTTGGAAATCTCTGCAACTGCAAATGTTTATGCTTATAGTGGGGGACAGATATATTGGTCAACATTCTTCCATATAATCTGCTGAAACGGAATCAAATCCTTTGTTCCAAAAACCTCTATTTTTCTGTTTCGGTGTATTTTCGGTCATTGGATCACATAAAGATGTTAAAACAAAAAATAAAACACATACAATCCAACGATTCAGAACAATTTGGAACGGAGGAACGTCATTTTTCCCGGAACAGCGGATCTCGTACGTGCGGAAACACCTCTCTACTCTTTATTATTTTGACACGTAACAGTGTTTGAGTCATTTTTACATTTACTTTGATTGTTTTTCGTCAAAGACGGGCCATCCATATTGAAACTAGGGGATTTATAAGAGAAATAAGTTAAGGGGAACAAAGCCTTATTAGTATCTCTCATTTTGATGATCCTGATTGTGTTTTTTAGTAATAATTTTACATAGATGATACATTCTCGACAACCATAATCTGAGTAGAGAGAAGGGGATCTGGGGAGGTGCTGCGCAGCGTGCTGTGCGGCGGCTTTCGGCGCCGCGCCGGCGTTGTTCCGACGATCCGAGACGTCCACCGCGTAGAGCTTGTGGAGTACTACAACCCTGCCAAAAATAAACTCGATCGGATATCGTTAAGTGCCTTAACGGAACGTATATAACTTGAAAAAAATTGGAACACACATAACTTGAAACACTGGATGAAAACTATTAAACCCATATTTTTCAATTTATTTGTGTTCCGATGAGGCACTTAACGATATCCGATCGAGTTGATTTTTGATAGGGTTGTAGTACTCGACAAGCTCTGCGCGGTGGACGTCTCGGATCGTCATAACCATGCTGGCGCGGCGCCGAAAGCCGTCGCACAGCACGCTGTGCAGCACCTCCCAGACTGAAATTATGCTTCCAACGAATTCATGGTCCAAGTCCTAGAATTGATGTTAATTTGGTCAAGGCACGAGGGGTCGAAGGGCTGTGATTTTATCGTTTTTAATTTATTGAGGTTCTTTCTATTCCAAAAACAGAAGTGTAGAATATATAAATTCGGTTCGTGAACCACTAATGAAGGGAATCACCCCGGTGCGTAGGGCACGGTAAAATTGGGAACATGAAGAAATGAATGGAACTGTCCATGTGCTAACATTAAACTGCCCATTTGGACTCTAGTTTTCTCCGATCAGTGTGCACGCGTCATACTAGGCATTTTGACTTCAAACCAAACCAGATCTAGATAGAGGATCAAATTTTTTTTTTCTCAGATTCCAAGAAAGGAGCGAGAAAATCCAGATTCTCAAAAAACCGAACTTACATACATATAGCAATTGATAAAAGGAATCTTCGTAATCTATAGAAGTTGTTAACAGCTCTTTCTAACCCATCCAAGATCAAACTTGTCCCCTAATGCTAATTCAATCCTCCTTTGTTTTTTGTGAGCCTTGGTTCCTAAAAACTAAAATGGTCCTAGAGACTATTTTTGGCGCAATTGCCACGAAAGTTGGAGAATTAGTTGCAAATCAAATCGTTAAAGAAGGTTCTCGCTTGTCTGGCGTGAGAGAAAACCTCGAGTGGATTGAAATCCAGATGGTTAAAAAAGCGGAAGTATCCAACTTGATAAGGGAAATGTGGAACCTTGCTTATGATGTGGAGGACCTTATTGACACGTATTTTCCCCAGTTAATATCCAGTTGGGGCCAATGGGAGGGGCTTCCTGATTTCAGCCTCCTGAGAATTGGTCGTGATTTTTCTAAAGAGGTTGAAGACATCAAGAAAAGGGTAGAGGATATCACAGAGGCTAGAAAACTTTTTGAAGCCGATGCAAGAAGCAGTTGCCTTGAAGTAGTAGTTACAACTAATCCAAGAAAAACTTTCCCTCACGGTGATGAACCAGATGTTGTTGGTATCAGCACTATAATCAAAGATCTGAAGCAGAAAGTCCTCGACGAGGATTTACCCGTGGTGTCTATTACTGGCACAGCCGGTATGGGAAAGACGAATCTTGCCAGGAAAGTGTACAACTCTGTTCGACAGCGTTTTGACTGCGCAGCATGGATTTGTGTTTCTGAGAGCCCAAATGAACAAAAGCTTTTGCAAGACATAGCAGGACAGGTGGGCTTGGCGAAGGAGAAGATGGAGCATAATTTTGAGACCAACCTGTTCGAACTCTTGAGCACAAAAAGGTATGTGATAGTAATAGATGATATATGGCATACCACCGCGTGGGATGCTTTAAAGATTCACCTTCCTAAGAACTCCAACAACAAGAGTCGAATAATACTCACTTCTCGGAATGAAGACGTAGGTGGTCTATACGTTGGTGGGCGTGTTAGCCCAAAGGTTTCTATGTATACCTTATTAATTTTGATGATAACAAAAGTGATTTAATTAAATGAGAAATATAATTAATCTTGTGATATTGATACTCATATGAATAATTATTTATTTTGTAGGATTTGGTTCATAATGGGAATTCTACACCAAATCATTATCTCCTATAGTTAAGATTTAAATTGAAAAGAAAAAGATTAAGGACAAATCTTTTTTCATTTTTTTATTGGCTCAAGCGCTCCAAATGGTAAATAAAATGTTGGATGTATTCAAAGATCATAGCAATGTGGACGAGATTTTATTTTGGGAACCTCCTCTCAATTCAAATGCTAGAAAGCTTACAAGGGAAGTCCGTAATTTGAGAATCAACACAATCGAGTTCAAACGGCTAGTGAAGAAATGGAAGTTGCTATATTATATTTTGTTCTAATCAAGGGAATATTGGATTGGCCATATTCCAAATTTGGAGTGGACGTTCATGTGCTGATGCCTATAAGGTTAAGGAAGAAATTCAAATTTCTACAAAGCACAGGGTAATAAGTCGGCAATTTGAAAGGCATTGACTGCCTTGATTGAATGGCATTGGTGCAACGGCTATGTTACAAAGAAATGGAAAAGTGTATAATAGATGGCTTTCATTTTGCTTATTGAAGACTAACGGCTACTTGGGGTTCAAGCATAAACAGAAGAATATAAATAAGGCCAATGAAGACACAGATACATATAGAGAGCTCCACCGGAAAAAATTATGTGTGCCGTCCTTATTATTCAACTCTATGCTTTATCTTGCATATTCTACACTAGTTTGAGTGTTCTTGTTTTGATCTTTATTGTAAAAGGGATTGTACACCCTTATTTATACTCTTATGAGAGATTATTTTTGTGAGTGATTTTGGAGATAAAATCACTTGAGAGTTAGGTGTTACTAGCACTGGAGTCAAAACTAGTTGGGTTAGGTGTGACCAACACCGGAGTCAAAAATAGTTGGAGCGATTAGAGATATTGCTCGTTGTAACGGTTTCTCTAGCACCCGCGAAGCTAGAAAGTGTTACTATTGGAGATAGTGCAGCAAATCCCGAGTTGGACACTCGGGGAGTGGACTAGGCCGCGAAGTTGCGGACCGAACCACGATAAATTTTTGTGTTTGCTTTCTCTCTTCCCTTACTCTTTATTTACTGTTATATATTAATTGCATGTGTGCTTGAATCAGTTTAATTTATTATTGGGTGTTGCATTTAGTAGTTTTTTAATTCCGCATTATTTTTTAGACTCACAATTCCCCCCCTGTGTCGCTATCTGGGCCAACAGGGCGGAAGTCTATATTTAAGTTGCCACCCCTAGATTTGAAAACCAGCAGGCAACTATTTTACCAAATGATTGCAGATGATCCACAAAATATAAGCGAAAAGTAATATTCCCCCCAACTAAAAAAAATCGACGAGCAAATATTGGAAAGATGTGGTGGCTTGCCGCTAGCAATTTTACTAGCGGCAGGTTTGCTAGGAGGGAGGTGAGATAGCGCGTGGAAAGGAGTACTAGAGGGCATCCTGGGCATGGGTCAAGATAATGACAAATGGTTGGATATCTTTGCCTTTAAGTTACAAAGATTTGCCTCTATATCTCAAACCATGCTTCCTATATTTTGGACTTTTCCCAGAGGATTGTGAAATTGAGGCATTCGATTTGATTAATTTATGGGCAGCCGAAGGGTTTATAAGAGGTAGTGAAGTGAGAGAGGTTGAGGAAGTGGGATATGACTACCTAAATCAATTGATAGCAAGGAATCTAATTCAAGTTAATGGAATGGGGTTGGATGAAACGGTTAGAAGTTTTCAAATACATGATTAGTCTTTGCATTCGGGAGGCTAATAAAATTAATTTTTTAAATATTCATACTGATGCGGTGAATTGTCACAGTACCTTCAAGGTACGTAGAGTCGCTATCCATGGTAGTCATATCAGCCACTACTTTTCTTCGAATCCACAAACTTCCCGCGTTCGTACCATGTTGTTTTTTCCTCGCGGAACCCAAGGGAAGGGAAGGGAAGGGAAGGGTTACCAAGAATCTTCTCGAGGACTCCAAATTTCTTCGACTGCTTAGAATTGAGAATGATTATATATCCTCATCCCTTTTAACTGGAAATTTGCAATTTTAGGCTATTGACGTACCTTAAATTGAGACTCGAAGAAGGGGAACTGCCTTATGCGATAAGCAATTTGAAAAGCTTGCTAACCTTGGATCTTCAAGAGTCATGGGGGATCAGACTTCCTGATGTTATTTGGAGTCTGAAGCTATTAAGACACATTCTCTTACCTAAGAAGTGCACTAATTCGGAACATGATTCCGAATTAATTGAATTTTCTTCGACGAATCTCCAAACCTTGCTCGGGCATGGTTACTCTATCGAGGCAGATTGGTTGTACAAACTTACCAATTTGAGAATATTGCAAGTCAATGTGCCGAGACACATATCGACCGAGTCCAAGGTCATTGCGGTATTATCGGATGGGGAACCTGTATCACACAAGCTTGAAGAGTTGTGGTTGTTCTCACCCCGTGTTGAGCCCACGCGGCATACCACTTCTCTGAATTTGTGTCGAAATGAGAATCTATTTAATTTGCATTTGAGCGGTATAGTGATGACTGAGTTGCCCAAACATGCTAGACTGCCCCCAAACCTCACCATTCTTACCCTGTTCCACACATATATTATGGAGGACCCAATGAATACCCTAAAGAAACTTCAAAAACTAAAGATCCTCCGATTGATGATGGATTCATACATGGGGAAGGAACTAGTTTGCTCTGGAGAACATGGTGACTTTCCTGAACTTGAAGTATTTCAAATTAAAGATCTGAGAAATATCGAGATGGTGGTAGTTGAGGAAGGAGGAATGCCAAGACTCAAAGATTTCAAGATCAGTAGAAGCAATACTTCCAATGCGTTGCCAGAAACACGAATTCCTAAGCGGTTGAGAAATATAATCGAGCGCACTGGTACGTATATTTTTTTTATGAGTATCATTGTTATTTGTTATGATTTTGAAGCAATTACAAATTATTCATGCATATATACGTTCCTTCAAATTTGCTAACATTTTTAGGTTTAATTAGTGTTTTCTTTCTTCTGTGTTGCTACTAGAATAATGGATAAAGATCGCACTCAAAAAAATAAAAAAGATCACAGTTTTAACGAAAGTGTGGTAAAAAAAATGGATCATAGATTTTTCATCGCACTTGTTTCGTAAAACCATGGTAAGTAATAGTATTGTTTTACCACAGTTTGGTAAAAGTGTGTTGTTATTACTCAATTTAACCACACTTCGTTTACAAACGTGATAACATCTAATTGCTTATTTAATCACGCCAAATTAACACTACCATCATTCAAGACTAAATAAACATCCTCTGGGGTAAGTACTCACGGAGTCTAGGTTATCTAATCGATTACGGGCTATTTAGGTTTTCAGGCTGATTTCTAGAAAGATTGAATGATGATGGTGCTTCCTTTATTCTCACAGAAGTCGTACTTATTTTTCACGGTAAGCATGTTCTCCGTCTTTTGGATTGTGATTATGGGAATAATGACAGAATGTTATGTGGTGTTTGCAATGAAGGATGATTCTGCCTAGTAGATGTTTGATAAAAGTACCAAACAAGTTTTGCCAATCTTTCGCTGTCTCTCTTTTAACCATGTTATTGTAGTTTGAAATTCAATTCTTGTGGCTTTTGCAGACGTGGACTATAGTTTTTAGCCTTAGCGTCACTGGAATTCCCTCTACTCGTATCGACAAAAGGTGCAATGGGAATTCTTTGAAATTGTTTTTCCACGAATGTAGGTTTTGGGCGATGCTCCAAGGATTGATGAAGCATTTCAACTATTTGAATCTATGGAATGCAGCACTGTACTTTGAAAGATCACCGGTCAAAGACATCCTTCTAATTTCAAAATATCTTCTTTGTAATTGAGAGGGTATTTGTAGGCAGTAGCACTCTTTTCTTATACATCTTCTGTAGTAGCTGTTGTACACTTTTCTTATGCGTCTTCTGTAATTGCTTTTGTACTGTTGAGCTACGAGTCTATGACGTTGATAATTTGTGAAGTTACGTTCTATGGGTACCAATTATTTTGATAACTTGTGAAGTTCGTTGTGGTATTACAAATCGAAAGAGGAATGCAACTGGGGTTAAATATATAGGTTACAATGTAACGTTCATCATTTTCTTATTTTGTTGATTTTTGATGGGTGATCTACTGATAGGACCAATTTTTTTATATCATGTCATTCCAAAGCTTCATTCGTTATGGATTTAAGTTACATTTTACTTTTTGTTATGAATTTCGTTCCAAACTTTATAATGACCATGGAGATTGCTTCATAAAATTTCTCGCTGTAGAACAATAACGAACCATGTTGGACATGCCACGGCTCAAGGATTTCAAGATCGATAATTTCGCACGAATACAAATTTCTGATCGATTGAGAAATATAATCGCGAAGGCTACCGCAGGAAAAATTCAGGTATGAATATTTATTTATGATTCTGAAGCAATTACAATTTATTCCTGTATATATATGTTCTTCCAAATTTGCTAACATTTCTAGGTTTAGTATTTTGTTTCATCTGTCTTGCTTTTTATATATGTACTACTACAACAATTTTTGAAAAAATGCAACATTTTGTCACATGCAGTAAGTTTTTTTTCTTCTCCCAGAAACACATTTGGGTTCCAAGGTGAAGGGGAGGGCATTATTTCAACCCCATTACTGCAATAGTCAATCCTTAATTAGCATTTTTCCTGCACCTTTCTAGCTAGGGAATTTATTCCACACTTCCTTTATCCAATGAAGCGATTATACAGCTGTAAGAGAATAGAACCTAATCAATTTCCTATTTATCAACATGCATGGAAAGAGAATATTGGGTCAGTAGCTTTGGGCTGTGGGCGTTATTTGAGGTGCTTAATTTTCTCAGTGAAATTTGTGATCTCTTCAAATTTGTGGATGGTGCTGCAATTTATGGGTCCGAAAGTCTCGATCATCAATTTCCAAGTAGCGAAAGTAAAGCCTATTCTCGAACATATGTTTATATTGACCCTTGCCTATGAACTTTTCCTTACCCAACGCTACAACCCAAATTGAAGTCCTAGTTGATCCCAAGAATGGCATGGTTTGACTTGGCTTAGTCAGTGTGACTTCTATAAATTTTTCGGTGTTTGGCATTCCCTTCATGAGTCTACGAGTCTTTATTGATTAAGCATTCTTTCTGAGTCGCATTATGCGGAATATTTTGGTTTGGTTACATTTATTCCACCGCATATGCATTGAGAGTAACAAATGCACCTGTTTCTAATTACTATTTTCTTTGCTGAGTGTATATCCGGTGAGCTTTGAGTCGAAGCTTAGTTTTAACGGAAATCTAGGTTATCTCTTACTTTGAAGTTAGGATCATGTTCATGCGAGCTAATTTTAATTTTCACACACTTCGAGTATTGATGCCATGAAATTTCTTTACAACTTGATAGTATTTTGAATTCTGTTTGTTCATCATATTTTTGTGAGATTTATGCGTGTTGCCTGGTTCTCGATTTTGAAAAAAAAAATAAGAAAATGGACATATCAATTTGATATTTGATTGGAGTATAAATTCAGAGTGTTTGTGGGTGTCGCTGCTGTAAACCCTCACGAGACTTCACTCGTCCTACTAGGGCCGCCTAGAGGTTTAAAAGGCTTGTTGCATATGCTAAGTGCAATCATCGATCCTACGACACAAGATATATTTTAGTGTAGTTTGTTTTATTTTTCTTTTTGTTTTGCTCAAGGACTAGCCAAATGTAAGTTGGGTGGTGTGATAAGTGCCGAAATGTATACACATTTAGGCCGCCTAAATGCCTAATGTACATTTGTTATGTCCTTTATTATTACTATTTAATACTATCTTTTGTTATAGTTTTGTGATTGTAGGCCAGAAGAGTGTGGGTATCAAACTTGGAGCTCAAGACCAATTCTTATTGTGTGAAATTATATGACCAGACTATATTGGTCGTTATCCTCCACCACCAACACTCTATTTCTCTTTCTGTAATATGCATCCACTTGATTTGTTGGCTTTCTTCTTGCGCCAAGAGAAGGAAAGGAAGCAGAGCTCCACGCTAGGAGCAAAGGCTCTGCCTCTGTTCCATAAATCTGCAACAATGCTCTTCCATTTTATTCTTGGAATGTAGACAAAATCCTGGCCAAGTAAGTTTAGTTTTGATGTTTGGCTTCATTTCAATTTGTTCAATTAATTGTATGGCTATATATATTTCAGTTAATTTTGAGAACCGACCCACTTATTTGCCTGAGGATGGACTCGGACTTCGTTACTATATACAAATCTTTAGTTATAGTTCAGTTGATGTAAAGAAATAATCTAATTTGATGCCGTTTTGGTAAACATAAAATGACAATTTCAACAATTACCAAATGGGCGACATCAAATTTTCTACTTTTTTTATGTGGAAGATAAATAGTTTCAAATTTTTGGTTACAAACTAACAGTGTTTTATCATAAGAACACTATTAATTACCATGTACCGGTGAAGCAATAAGCATGTGCTCCATTAGCAATTCATGTTATATGAACTACAAAACATCCATAAGAATTATAGACAATGAACTAACTCTATTTTCAAAAATTTTGTGTATTTTTTTGGTTCTACATTATCTAGGATACGGAAATAAGAAAATGTAGCTTTATTCAACATCATCATTGTTTAAAGCATTAGATTGATTGTTGTAGTAGTGTAGTTTAGATCTCGGATTCACTTCAAAGCCTGTGAATTTTTCTTCTCCATATTCTTCCTCTTCTTTTCCTTTTGTAATTTGTAAGAGATTGTGTTGATTGGTAGATTCCAAGCAATCACTTCTTTGACTTCTTCTCTCCTTCCCACATTCTTTTCGCGGCAGTGGAAACACTGTGTTTTCCGCCACTATTGTTGTGGGCCCCTATGTAGGTTTAGTTCGTCTGAACCGTTCATATTGCAGAGCACGTATAGTAGGATTCGGGGATCCTATAGTGCCCTAAAGCACTACCAAGGAGTACATTAACAACTGAGAGTAATTAGAACTAGAGGAAATGCATTGAATTTTTGGTGAGTTGACTGCAATTCATGAGTATAATAATGAAGGGGAATCAAGTGTGTTGGTGGTTCAAGCATTTTAATGGCTACTCACAATCAGCAGGTGAAGCGCAGAGTGCATCAAGCGCTCTGAGGATAATTCTTCCAAATCCAATTATGTTAGGATGGAAGGGGAAGCAAAAGTACATAATGTAGATTTTGTGAATTTTGTCCTAATAACTTGAATTTTTTAAACTTCGTCAAATTGAGGACTTTAGATATTTAATTATAATTTTTTTTTTGGTTTTTTTAGCTAACTAGCGTTATGCCCACGGAAAGGAAAAAAATGTAGTAGTATATTAGTATTCTTAACAAAGTTGAGAATTTGCAGTGGTGAGTAAAATTAAATTAAATTACAAACGAGCATCCAATTCCAATAATTACCTTCACATTGTCCAGGTGGGGGAGCATTCAAATTCAAAAGATGAGGGGCAAATGCACGAAAATTAGAGATTGCGATTTGGAAGTGAATGACCTAGTGCAACATTTATGCTATACTATTTATAAATTTGTACATACTCTTTAAAAATACATGTGACAGAGTATTGAAATCTTTCAGGATACGATCACGACCACGACCACGCTTTTTGATAATAGAAATCCGATTAAAAAATTCTTTGATTGGTTTTTTTAACAGATATTTTTTGATTTGTTTGAACAGCTTGATTTGTTTGAAAACTCTTTCCTTGGTGAAAAAGAGGACCCATTCTCGGCCTGCACGGCTTAAAGTCTGTAGAAGGAAGAGGATCCTCTCCGGTCCATGAAAATAGGCTAGACAGTCTAATTAGCTCATTCGAGAATCCTTCTCGAGCTTATTTTGATAATCCAAACCGTTCACAATTTAAAACTTATCGATAAAATCAACCATGTCAAAAATCAAGATAATCGAACACCGGCTGATATAATTTTGGAATGCACTTATCTCAAAATAAATAAGTTAAATGTGTTCCAGTTTGGCGTTTAATCTTTGTTACATTATGAAACAAATATATTCCAAAATCATGTCGAACGATATCCGATCAACCTAATTTTCTGTGTGGTTAATGTTCTCGACAAACTCTAATATAAGAACGATTTGGATCATTAAAATGGACTGGGAGAGAGCCCACAAATGGGCCAACTGGACAACTCAGTCTATTTTCACAAACCGGAGAGGATCTAATTCCATTCAATGTAGTAGTATGTAACACAGCCACGCGGTGAGCACAAAGCGAACTATTCTTCCATCTTTACTAAAAAAAATATAGTACAGTACGTAATGTTATTTTTGCTGAGGTGGGAGAGCATATTCTCCACCTATACAATTTGAAATGGTATTTGAGCCAAAAAATATTGAGCTTTGTAGTTCTCTCCGTGTATATTGAGCTTTGGAGTTGTTGAATCGAATTGAACAACAGAGAGGTCGAAGATGTTGAGCGGGTTATTAGGGCTAGGATTTAGCTCCAGATGGTGAGTTACAATCCCCTGTCTATATCTCTATATCTCTGCATTCATACACGTAGTTGATTTTGTGTTTTGTGACACAGTAAAACGTTGAGTAAGCCGGTGAAAACGCGAATAGATGGACTGCGGAAGAGGAGGGAGACGACGCAGAGGTTTCTCAAGACCAATATCGCTCAGTCACTCGCTAACCGCCACTATGTCAACGCCTACGAGAAGGTCGAATTACCAATCCTCTGATTTTCATTTTTTGACTTACAGGATCGGACTACTGGTTTGAACTGAAGTTCAATTATTTGATGATATGATCGGTACCTCTTTTGATTTATCTCGTACAAAACTTATTAGGAAAAGTAATTGAAATTCGTGTTTGACCCTTATGGATTTGGTATTGAAGTTCATAGTCAATTCGATCTGAATTGCATCCATCTTTGCAATTACTAATTTTTAAGAAATCTTCGAGATTTTATCTGTGGCTTGGTATTCTCGTGATCTGATAAAAGTGTTGTTGATGCGAGGAGAAGCAGACAGATGAATATATCTGTGAATCGAACCGCTTGTGGTGCTATGACTTCATGGAGGAGGCCTGGGAACTCATATTGAAGAAGCTTCCGGTTATGCAGAAACGGAGGTCTGTGCAGATAATAGTGGTCTGTGCAGATAAAGTTTAACGAAAGATTCTTCTCCAATGGCATCTTTCGTTAAACTTTCACTCGGCTCATGACGTTATATTGAAATCATTTGCTGTCTTTTAGCTGTCTTTTCTTGGATATTTTTCAAAATATTTGGATAACAGTCATAATTTTATCCAATTCCGATTCCTCTAGTCGAGATGAACCTATAATCACCAAAAATTTGACGCAAAACTGATAAATGCCAAAAAAAATTCTTTAAGTCAGTGTACTGGAACGGGGCCGAATTGATGTTAATGTGCTTCCCTTGTCTATTGTTTCTTTCCAGTGAATGCCCCGAAGAATGCATAGAGGCAGTGGGGTCCCTGGTGTTTGCTTCTGCAAAATTTTCTGATTTTCCTGAATTACGCGAGCTTACGAATGTATTTACGGATAAATACGGCAGAACTTTGGAACGTTTTGTAAATCAAGAGGTGAGTTCTCAAGGAATGCACTCTAGCTGCATACGACACTAAAAAGCAATAGTTTTGTTTTCGATCAACATCTAACGTCCTTAATGTTGTTGTCAGTTTGTTGAATATTTAACTCCGAAACCTCCAACGATCGAGAGGAAAATCAAGGCGTTGGAAGACATAGCATCGGAGTTTTCGATAAAATGGGACTCCAAGGATGTTTCACAGAAGATTTTTATTCCATCTGCATCTTTGGACTCCGAGGGATTCGAACAGAAGAAGGCTAATCCATCTGCTTCTTTGAACTCTAGGGGTTCTTCGCAGAAGATTTCTAATCCATCTGCGTCTTTGGACTCCGGGGGATTCGAACAGAAGGTTTCTAATCCATCTGCTCCTTTGAACTCGAGGGGTTCTTCACAGAAGATTTCTTTTCCATCTGCATCTTTGGACTCCGGGGATTTCGAACAGAGGATGGCTAATCCCTCTGAATCTGCACCGGTAAGCCCTTTACTTTTCTCAATTCTCGAGTTATATCCAAGTGAGTTTACTGCAACAGGATAGCCCATTTGTTTGGCGAAATGTTCCCTGTTGGTTGTTGGGCTAGAAAGTTGGTGGGAGGTTGTTCCCCGTGGCTTTCTGTCCTAGCACTTGAGGATTCTCGGGCCGTTGGCCCCTCTATTAGTAAGCAATAAAATTCCTCCTTTTCAAGCTAAAAAAAAGAGTTTACTGCAAGCCTGAGTTCGTTCGATCTCTGATATTTTGCAGGGCCAACCTAAGAGGGTCGGGCTCATTCACGACCACGAATTGAAAGAAAAATCACCGGAGGAGGAAACTGTCACGGTAATATACAAACGAAGCTATTCGGTTAAGGATAGGAATGAGAACGGGAGCGAAAACTACAAAGCGAACAAAGGCAGGGAGGTAAATAAGCTAATAGAAGACTTGAGCCGTCGCAACTTTAGAGGTAGCGAACAATCTAGCCCAGAGAGAGACAACTATGCGATTACCACCCGACAATCTAGGCCGGAGGGAGACAACTATGGCGGTACCACCCGACCAAGACGGAAATTCACTCAACATAACTGTGAACTATGGACATCTACTGTGAAGGAGGAATCTGGTGCAAAGAGTGTTGGAAAAAGGACCGAATTCGTTAACGGGAGATACATGAGGAGCACGACGATAACTTGAAACAGTGCAAACGATTGTGGTCAATCGCACACTGCAAACGTGACGAGCAAAGTTCAAGAGGAAGAGAGCGATACATTGAAGCTGTATTCCAATAAGTTGTGTGTGGTTTGAAGTTATCGGTATCCTATAAATTGTGTATTTACGTGTGCTCTATTTGTTGTTTAGGATATGGATTTTTTTTTGGCATTAGCAATGGAAATAAGAACGCGATACATCATGTGTCCTAAATTATAGAGCAATGATCTATATAGATTACATTTCATCTTTGTGCAAACAATGCATTTTTGTACCTTCGAGTAATGAAATTCAATATCTTTCTTCTTCTTTTGTGGATTTTTTTCCGAGTAATATGACCAATTTTGTGTATCATGTCATGCCTACATTGTAGTGCAATAAAGGGAGATTAATTTTAACGTTGATTACAATGTTTTTATGTACTTTTGAGCAATAAAATTCATCTTTTCTTCTTTTTTGGATTTTTTAGTAATAATATGATTAGTTTTTCATATCACGTTATGCGGAATCTATATTCTTTCT
The DNA here is from genome assembly GCA_036023075.1 of Gaultheria prostrata. Lineage (NCBI taxonomy): Eukaryota > Viridiplantae > Streptophyta > Magnoliopsida > Ericales > Ericaceae > Gaultheria > Gaultheria prostrata. Next base: position 2,991 of record JAXBDA010003746.1, on the reverse strand, counting down.
AGATTAAGTTGCATTTCATTTTTCTCATGAGTTTTATTGAAAACTAAATAATAACAATGAATTTGGAGATGGCTTTACATTGCTAAAATTTCCCACTTTAGAAAGAAAATGTACATGTTGGTCTTTTCGGAATTTTTGTTAAATTTATGTTAAATTTGATTTACTATTGTCTTGATGAGAGAATTTAAAAAGTAAAAAAAAAAAATTATCATCAAAAGCTTTAAAAAATACACAAAATGTAAAAAAATCACAAAAGACAGGTTTATTGTTTTTTTAGTTTGTTTTTTAGCTAGGCAATTGTTTATGGATCAAGGATACGACACAAATCTCTTTTATTATGCATATCAGGATTGCAAGATTTGACTTTAAAACCCCCAAAAAAGTTGTGATATATCTCCTAAAATATATGATATGGACATTATTGCCTACTCATAGTTAATTATGATTTATGATACTAATTTAGTTGGCAGGAAAAGATTCTTCAAAGAAAGAACCAGCAAAAGATTTTTGAAAGAAAAAACCAAACGTGCTAGACTATTTTAGTGTAACTTTCGGTCTCTTCACAGAAAGAAACGACTCTTTCAACTTGACAACTCATCGATGTAAAAAATAAAATATTTCAAATCTACAATAAATAAAGGAAGAAAGAAATTTGTATCGGATACTTTGGTAGATAAAAATCATAATTTGAAGATTCGCTTGGAATTGTTCTAATGACCCCTATGCCACATAAATATGATTTTCACACTCCTCTTTTCCATAACCACACCCTTTTTTTGGTCTTCTTAAATGTAAATTTACATTATTAGCCTTAATTTCGTGAGTTGAGTTTTGTTTACACTTGAAACTTGAAAGGTGCATTAGGGAGTTATCTATGCAGAAGACTAACATTTCTATGTTATCTAAACAAAATGCATATTGGAAGATGGCAAAAACGAGGAGTGTATAAAAAAGGGTGTGTGAAAATCAATTACTGCAAGCAAACTCTATATTTTGCCTCAAATTCTGTTTCTCTCCTTTACATGCTTTTAGGAGCAGATTTATCGTAAGTCGACCCTCAAATTTCGGATCTCAATGTAATTAACCCAAAACGTGAGTTCTTTACTGAAATTTTCTTTAAATCATCAAAAAAATTAGTTTAGCTATTTATTTCTTCCTTAAAAGATATGGCAAATTCATTTTTCTCGTCGCATTGTTTACTTGTATATAGATTTCATCCTCCTCATAAGTTCAAAACAAATGTTTTCCCGGGCTCCCTGCCATCAGCAAGACATGTGTTTTGAAAAATAATTTAGTGCCCTTTTGGGCATAGCCACTTGATATTTCGGGCCCATTTTTCTACTACATATTTGTGTCGAGCCTAAGGCACTGTATAGTAAAAAAAAGGCCCGAGGCACTGAATAATCTCTCTCATCTACATTACATTTTTCTCATGAGTTTCATTCAAGACGAATAATAACAAGTTTGGAGACAGTTTTAAGTTGCCAAAGTTTTCTGCTTTCAAACCAAAAAATTTTATATGGGTCTTTTCGCATTTTTGTTAAATTCGTGCCAAATTTAATTAAATATTTGTTTTGACAAAAGGAATCTAAAAGGTAAAAGTATTTTGATCAGAAGCTTCAAAAAATACATTAAAGGCAAAAAAAGAAAAAAAAGATAAGGTTTATTACCTTTTCATTCGTCTTTTTTATTTTAAGGAAAAACTAAACACATAGGAGAATATAGATCAAGCTAGGAAACTGATTTTGATTAGGAGACAAATCCTTATGTACGCATAATATATCTCCTAAAATATACGTCATGGATATTACTATTGCCTACTCTTATTGGACTGTGATTTGATTATAATTTAGTAGTTGTAAGAGCAATAATAATTTAGTTGTTAGAAAAAAACTCCAAAAAAAAAACAACCGTTCTATACACTTCTTGTCTTTTAGTGTAGCTTTCTCTTGCTTTCAAGTTGAACAGGGAGAGAGAAATAAATGACTTTTCAATTTGACAACTCATAAACGTAAAAAGTAAAATATTATAAACTAGCAAAAAAAATAAAGGGGATAATAAATTAAAGTCTAACGTCCTTCCCAAATAAAAATAACAATTTGAAGATTCTCTTGGACATTTTTATAATGACCCTTTAATTTGACACATAAATAGGCATGAAGAGTGATTTTTCACACCCCCTTCTTTGTGACTACACTCCTTTTTTTTATCTGCTTATATGATAATTTACATGATTAGCCTTTCACGAGGGGTTTTTTTTTTTTTTTTGGCTTACATTTGAAATGATAAGATTACCGAAATGGAGATGTTCCTGCAAGAAGGTGAATTGGGCATACGTTCTATGGAATGCACATCACAATATGACAAAAAAGGATGTGCAATTATAAAATGGATGTGCGAAAATCAATTACCATAAGCATACCCTATATTTTGCGTGAAGTTCTATTTCTCCTCCTGTTACAATCACGACGATCACTCAGTTGAAGGGGTGTGACTGTTGGGTTTTTTTACATGAGCAAAACGGGGTGATTGTTGGGTTTTTTTACTCCTGGAAATATGCACAAAATAATAAAATGTGGCTCCAATTGGTACATGAGAATTCAACACATTTATTGGCACAGGGAAGTGAAATAATTTATTTGGGAGTCTTTGGAAAGTGGTGTGGACTACTTCAAAACATGGAAAGTAGGATTTATCTATGGGAATGTGTTGTGGTTGGGAATTTCAACAACCTCCTAGATATTTTGAATGTGTATGTAACGTCTCTTATTTTTTATTAAAAAACATTTTAAAATGGTTCCAAAACATTTTCCCTCCCTTATTTCCTTATCTTACCCCAGCTTCTCTTTACTCCTGCGAGAAGCCCTAGCAGCGATCTAACTACTGCAATCTCACTTCCGACTTCGATCTCACTTCCGACTCAACTTCCTTGTTCGGGTGGGTATCCGTCTCTCTCTCTCTCTCTCTCTCTCTCTCTCTCTCTCTCTCTCT
>JAXBDA010003745.1:0-32774 GCA_036023075.1 Gaultheria prostrata | reverse complement strand
CAAAATTGTATATGACATAAACAAGGGCAAAATGGTAAAAAAAACAATTCATAACTCATTTTCAACATTTTTCTCCCAAACACTACTACTTTTGCAAAAGTCATTCTGCACATTTCTCCCAAACACTTATCCCATATTCAAAAGTCATTCTGGCCATAATCCAAAAAATCAAAAAGCCAAAAAGTTAAAAATGAAAAGCTGAAAAGTAAGCTCCCAAACACCCACTAAATGTGATGCATAAATGCTTATGATTCTCTGAGATTACACTTACTCTGATGCACACAAGAATTGAACAAAAACAAGAACATTCTTTCAATTCGGGGAGAAATAATAATTCACAGCTGAATCGATCACCTCCACGAGAAATTCAACAAATGTTGAACAAAAACAATACAAAGGAGAAACTAGCAAAAGCAAATTCTCTACACTCTGACAACGTCTACAATTACTTGAATTCCAGCACTCTACAAACCACGGCTGATAAACCTCCCTGGCTCTCTGCAGTGGCTCCAGCAGAATAACAATACATCCACATCCACGAATAACTACAGTTGAAATTCACAAAATAAAATAAAAAACATGTATTTACACCGCCCGTAACAGCTACAGGGAGTCCACAAACCCGTTGTTGACAGCAACCTCTCTCCAGCGGCAGCGGCAGATAGACAATAACAACAAATTATACTTAACATTCGCAAATTTAAAAACCTCATGTCAGATATTTTCCACCCTTATTGGTCCTGTACATGTGTGGAAGTCATCATGTAGTAAGGATATCAGGGATGGTGGGCGAAGGCGCTCCAACAACTCTACCCCCTATGTCGGGGAAAGTCTCGTATCCAGGCAAGGGACCCACCTTCCCGTCGTTATCTACCTGTACCGGATACTTGAGAAGATGGCCTTGCAGTAAGGTGAAATTTTGGTCAGTGTATCTCTTCCAGTTATCTTCAGCCACCTGATTTACTTTCCTCACACACTCCAAGCTCTCTGGCTCATCGAAGTGCTTGTCCATCATCCCAAGTTGCTCAGCCCAAAGTGACATTCTGTATCCATATATCTGCATGAATGTTACTCGGGTTAACTATGATACCGAATGAACTTCCAGAAATTGAATCCAAATAAGAGCATTAGGTTGAGTACTTGAGAAATATAATCACACTATACGAAAGACTAGTATTGCTATTATCTGTTTGATTGGTCGGCCAGACTACCTATAAGGATCCAATCCTTCCCATTACAGTATTGTCAACTTTGAACCGCCACACGTAATGCAAACCCCATACACATAGTGTAAGCTCCATAGGCCGAGCTCCTTTATGGTTGGCAATTTCATGTCAAAACACACATTTGCGTGTATCCCATTTTATCAATTTGTATTTTCTTTTTATCATTTTCTAGAGAGTCTGTATAAGTATGGAAAGGAATTATTTTGATTTGTATTTCACTTGAGTGCGGTAGTCTTTAAGTCAAGTGGTTCTATGGTTTAGGGAAGATTGTGATTTGGAAAGAATTATGGGAAGATTGTGACTCGGGGAAAGAATTATGGACTTATTGCGTTTGGGAAAAGCAAGGATCTTGGGGGAAAGGAAATTAAGAGTAAGGAAACGATACAATTGGGGATGTGCTTTTTGTTTAACGAAACAAAATAATTGGAGATGTGCAATCCGCTCAAGAAGCAACAGGTTCGCTAGAGCGGGTTGGTTGAGTAACTGCCTCTGCCTACAGGTTCAGGTCTGCTCGAGCGAGTTGGTCGGGCGACAGTGGCGTTTTTCATTTGTCTATAAATACAATGTCATTAAGGTTCATAAATTTGAGAGAGGAGCCATTATTTCAAAAGGTTTGTTTTTTCACTCCAAAATACTATTGAGGGCTGTGAGCTATTGTATCTTGAAGTATTCAAAGGTTCATGGTATTTCTATGCTAATCCTCAACTTCAAGAAGTCTACTTCATCAACTTTCATCTTTGAGTTAAAACCCTTTCGTGGAGTTCGAAAGGTATTTCTGGAAGGCTTGAGGATTCAAGAATCGGTGATCATGCAGGAGTATGGTGAACGTGGATTCGGCAAGTAGTTCTTAGGACTCGTGGTGAGGATACACAGTCAAGAGTAAGAATACTTGTAACCATTCTAGTGCATGATTCCTTCCCGTGGTTTTTTCCCGTTTAGGGTTTTTCCACGTATATCGTTGTGTTCATTGTTTGATTATTTTTCGTTGTGCGATTGATTAATTATCGGTTAGTGGGTTGATAATTAAAGGAGTTTAAACATCACAAATTTATAAACCTAGATAAACTATGGTTTTTCACATAGGTCCACCTGGGGTTGGCAAGCGCACTACTTTGTTCTTCCCAACTACTGGTGAGAAAATGTTTTGTACTGAGAAGGTCCTAGGCCTCCAATTGTATGGCATATGACATTCGTCTTTTCACCCGAAGTGAGATGGGGTGTCACAATACACCCCACTTAAACGCGCAACATCCCCGTCACGTTGCCCACGTTACTTTCTGTCTAGGGAATGTGGGATAGTAGGTCATATACAAGCAGCGCAGCCCACAAGAGGGCAAAGGTACACAACCCAAGGCCTCTATTCTCTCTGGAGCCTCTACTCCTCTTAATTACACTACTGCTGCACCCTCCACAAGATAATGTTAGCTATGATACCAAATTAATAGAGGTACAGGCCTGATCAGTACAATATTGTCCACTTTATCTTCCACATGCAAAGCACACCCATACACGTGCATCCATGGGACCAGTGCAAAATTTGGTTCTCAAAATTTTACGGGCCTTAAACTACGAAGGTCCTACACCTTCACCTCTACAGACACTAGTGCTTCAAATTCCCACCCAATGATTGATGTGGTCTCAACCAACCAGCTATGAGGGGATCACTTTGGGGATATTTAATGATTAATCATTATATTGTACTTGAATTTTTTGTGTGATTGATTATCCAATGGATATGTAATACCTACACCAGTTGTCGCATCCAAACATTGGAGATATGACCCCATGGAACTTGTAGGGCAGTCATATGCTCTAATTCATGAATCAAACAAGTTTAAAAATTCAACCTTTGGACCATTACTCCAAATATCTCTTTTGGGAAGAAATGCCAGGTTAAGATACGAAAATTGCACAAAACATAGATGCCAAGCTGCCTTCAGCTGCCAAGCTGCCTTCAGCAGCCAAGTACACATGCGTGGCCAGAATAAAAAGATTCAGCAAACTAAATATAAGTTCCAGTTAGAAACGAGCTTAGTTTCACAAATTCCCACCATCCTGATTATGATATTAATATCAACCACCACCCCTTTTTTTAACCACTAGAAACATGAGTGGGAAGGGAAATCCAGACAACATCAACTATGGCCAATTTTGTCTTTGAAGTCAGACTGCACAAAGAATGTTCATTTATGCTCAATATTCTCCCACTGAACAATATGGAAGAAAAATGCTTAAAAGTCTAATGTTTTCTGTAGATATCCAAAACAAGGGCCAGAATCAAACCTGACCACGAGGGTGTTGCTGCTTTTTAGCCCAAGTGTGATGGTGTTGATAGGCTCCCATAGCTATCTCCGTGTCTTTTGTACCAGCCAAAGACCTTTGGTTGATGTTGGCAGATCCAACTATTACATACTCATCATCTACTATCATTCCCTTAGCATGCACATAAATCATGAACCGCTGAAATTTCTCAGAATCTGGGATCTGATAAGTATTTAACACCAACTTTTCAGAAAAGTCCTTCCATATTATAATCGAAACATATTTTGAATAGATAAGAAGTATCAAGACTACAACATAAAGAGAAAACCACAATTTGGCATTCCATTCTGGAGCCCCAGTTATCACTTTTCCATATAAACCCCATACAAAACAAAAATTGAGTACATTTCTTCAAAAAAGGGATAAAGATGAGCTGATGAGGTGAACTATGCAACAAAAGATTATATTCCTTGCAACTATTAGAACTGACAACATTATATGTTTCTTCTTATATTCCAGATTTGCAAGTTTAAAATTGCTTTATCCACAGGCCATTAGCTGTACAAGAAGTTTTATCAACGACACCCACATAGCTAGATAATAGTTGAGAACTTGAGAGTTCTAAAACATCTTCACTGGAAAACAATTTCAAAATGTTTAAATTCACTGAGTGAATCTATAGGAAATAGTCCTACATCATTCAGGGCTATTCATGCGCACGAGATATTAGTAAAAAAATGCCTAGTTAAGGCATATAAAATCTGGTTTCGAAAGTCGTGTGAAATAATTCAATTTCACATCTATCACCATCTGTATCACAACGCAACCATTTAAACCCAAGTCTTAACTTGCCAAACTAGCATCTATTAATACTCTCCACCATCACTTAAATTGCGAAGTACTGAGGGATCTAATGTGATTCGCTCGCTTGTATGCACAACTGCCAGTTTCTTTTACTTCCTTATAAGTTATAAGCATTCCCAATATCTGTAATATGTCTCTGCGGAACAGAGATGTGACCAGTTACTGTGATAACCAAAACCCCATTAAAAAAAATATTTCATTTTAAACAATTACCACGTGACCATTTGCAGAGGCCAACTCATCTTCCCGTCTCCTCTCCTCGGGCATTTCTTCTCTGTTTCCGAGGCAATAAAAATTTAGATAGTCTTGAAGATGTGAGTCAGCAAGTTGCATGGAATTCAGCTCCCGTGCAACAATTCCATACATCATTTGCATTGTTTGGTTCTGCAAGAAGCCAAAGGTTCAAGAAATAAAACCCATTGTCGGAAACTTACATTTGGTTACAGTTTCATATCAGTTGTTGAAGAATCTTCAGAAATTAATTTGTTGATGGCTTTGAAAACATATTTGTTTAGAATATTTTTAAAGAACGAACCCACTTCTGATTAACCGTTAACCAAATGTTTTCATATTATGAAAAACCATATTCGCTAAAATGTGAATACACTATGCAAGGACCAGTATTTACATATCTTTACAACCAATTACTTAAAAGACTTCTACAAAACTGATTCTGAAATCTGCAAACAGATCGAGATGTTAGTGGTTTATCCCATTAACAAAATTAGAAAGCCACATTACCTGCCAAAATAGAATTTCTTGCATAACAGCAGAATTCGGATCACCCTCAGGCCACATTGGTACAACAACATAAACGGCAAATCTCTCTTTAGCTATAATTTTACTAGCAATCTTCAATGCCAACTCCATGGGTACGAGATTATCAGCTCCTGACCATACCACAATATTTGATAAGAAAGAATTAACGGAATCATTTATTGGTAAACATGAGAGGAGCTGATGGATAAAGGTGTTAAGTTATCAGTAGTCCCAAAAGCTTAAGCTGTTAGGAAATTGGCCCAACATTGCATGTCAAGCTATTCCACATCCTCCCTCACGTGCAACCCTGCCTAGCACATATAGATGCAAATTTTTATAGATATAGCGAAACAGAATACAAAGGAGAGAGATAGAGCGAAACAGAATATGAAGGTGGCAAGCAGAGGCAAACGGGAACAAAAGCAAACACAGAGACTTTTTTTTATCCACAAACAGAGAGACTTGAACCGAAGAAATGTTAAGTTACCAATAGTCCCAAAAACTTAAACTGTTAGGAAATGGACCCAACAATGTATGTCAAGCTATTCAACAAAAGGAAGCTGTAAATTCCATGACAAGATTGTGACGGCACGTTATGCAGAACAAGCGTTTCTCTCATGCTGTATTAGTATTTATGGTTGAACTCTTGTCGAGTGATGGGTTTCATAAATTCCAGTGCTCAACTGTAAAATTTTTAATTTAGACATGAAAATTACGGACAGCCACTAGATTTGCATCTAGCAAATTAAATTCTTTGATTTGAGTGGTGAGGCTTTAACAAAACATTACAAATCTCATGAGTGTATGAGTGGTAAAGAATCAAGAGAAAAAGAAAGAATTATATCGATGAATTTCTCAAAGCAAACGAAAAGGTGACCGGACCTGCTGCCTTGTATGACGGCCATGCATATGAAGATCCAATGAAGTACTGATTTTCAATGTATATGAAATGGTGAGCTGATCTGATGGCCTGAATGTATGCTGTCTGAATGCTTCCATCTATCAGCACATTTTTGGAACAGGTAAGGTTCTGCAGTGAAGCATGTCACAAGAACCAAAAAAAAAACTTCAGTAGATTGAATTGTATACTAGTGGAGACAAACTAGTACATCAATTAGAAGATTATTGTCTTGACTTCTAAGCATTTCCAACTTCTGCAAAGATAAACTGTGTATTCCACATAGTGCTATAATATACAAATTACACGTGACTGATGATACTTCCCATCAACACATAGGACGATAAAAAATGAATGAATGCCTTCTAAGAAGGGCTTGTAATGTGCGAATGGAAGAGGACAACCAGTACACCATCTTAGAAGTTTTTTCTATAAATGCTAAACCTAGGCATAGAGTGTCTCTTTTTGGAAGGGAAAAAACATAAAAATCAACCTGGGCTTGAGCAACATCAACGGTCTTAGGAAATCCCCTCACTGAGCCTGAATCAATGGACCGGAAAATCTGCCAGAAGTGAACCGTTAGGTTTTGACTAAAAAATGGTTTTAAGGTACAAAAAAAAAAGAAGAAGTAACAGACAACCTGAACGTGCCAGTTTTCAGGATCATCTTCCTTGGTAACCCACAATAAGGGGTCATCCTCCGGAATATGTGTGTAATCTTTGGAAGCAGAATAGGGCGGGCTAAGTATCCATGAAATGCGATCTATCTTTATCAGCGCATCATCATGCCAATGAGATTTCTTTTTGAAACGTAGTCCCAACTCAGTCCATTTTGTCGCTTTTTTCCAACGCTGCTCAAAGTTTATTAGAACATCATATGCAGCAGGCCCATCAATTCTACAATGTAAATCATGCCATGGTTGCCTTGGAGCCCTAGTTCCTGCCTAAAAAAAAAAAGAAGAATAAACAACTGAAAAATAAGAAACATGTGCAGAAGCATCAAAGCCCCTCACATTGACATGAATGTCAGCATTCTTAGGCAGGACTTCAGCCTTGTCCATCAATACAAACTGTGTACAATTTTGGGGCTAATTCTTCACCAAAAGATCGATGGGGTCACAAAGCATACTCTACTCATTTCTGTACTGCACCAACCAAGGGAAGAGCAATGCTAGACTGGAACTATGAAATATAGTGTAAATTCATGAACTCTGAAAACAAAGGCGCATACAGATTCACATGACCTTCACAGACGGGTCCACACCTACATTAAAGACTCTTCCAAATATATATAGTATTCCTGTCAGATGCTAATTCATTAATGTGTTATACCTACCTAGGAAAGAGAAATGCTAGACTCGAACAATGAAATATAGTGAAAAAGTTCTGAAATTGGGGGGAAAAAAGGCTGCATTCAAATTCTATGACCTTCACAGACGTGCAACCACTTAGTTACACCAACTTTTTAAAAATACCTAGAGCATCCGTGTCAAACACTTGACAATCAGACAAGGGTATAGGATCTGTGTTGGGCACACTTAATTCGACATTCACCTAGCAAGCATATTTTGTAATTTGAATTGACTACAAACTATGCATCAACCCTACAAACACCATTTATCCGAAAAAATAAAACAAATCAAGTAATGGATTCTTTTTGCATGTCCACTTCTCCTCGAGATGAAAACTAGTTGTATCTATCACTTAGACACATGCCCTACACCTAACACAGGTAAGCGAGTTCATGTAACATAGGTCAACACATGCCAAATCACGTAATATAAACATCTTAAGATCTTAGTTCTAAAAACAAATTGTGTCTTTTTCCACAAAAACACGTAGACAAAAGTGCTTGCTTATTCATGGCAACATAGACATAATATCTAGAAAATGATATATCTGACAAATTTCCCACTGAAACAGACAGATGGGGCACAAAACCGAATTATAATGCCATGGACCCACAATTAACATCCAACGACTTGTTCACAGCTTAGTTGGCTTTGATGAGTGCTTTGGCCTTTGGGAAATTGCCATAGACCTCTCAGAACTCCATCCGAATTGAGAAGCACTAATCATAATGTTTTTGATCCTAACATCTGTGAACAACTGAAATCTTATTCTGGTGCGTTAAGTTTGTGAAGCACAATTACTATTGGGCTCAAGGCAAGTGATCCAACTCAACTGATTGTAAGATCCTAGCAGTATGCAAGGTTGTTCACTCTAGCTGCCTCTTTGGAACATCTTCCTCAATCAAGATGTATTGGAAATTGAATGTGGACGTAAGCATTCTTGCCAACCATGTGAATCTGTGTCTCGGGCTTTCTTTGAGTGTTTGCTTAATTTCCTTGGTTCTAGCTTGTGTGAATGCTCGGTTTGTTTCAAAACATGGTGATCTTAAAGCGATTTATCCGCAGCATGATTTTACTATGTGAGAAGAGGGTTACCAAAAACCTGAAACGGGAATGCTTCTTCAACTGATTCAAAGTGAAAGAAGTTTCCATGTTGAGATCCTAACAAAACAAAAACAAGTTCCCCTTAATCTCCCTTCGGCCCCACTGAAGCACACCTTTCATGAATGCAGGTGTTGAACCAATCAATCTTTTCGTGCTCTTCAGCAAGAGGTATTCTCTATTACAGCCTTGTGGACATGCTGAGGGTTAGGGATGAAGGTTTAACCGACCGACCGAACAGAACCGATTTTAGTCAATTCGGTCGGTTTTTATTTTGATTCAGTTCGGTTTTATTTTTTTGAAAAAAAAAATTGAATTATGTTCGGTTTGGTTTGGTTTTTTGTAAATCTCGACCGAAAGGAACCGAACCGATTTTATTGAAGGGTATACACAATCCCTGCCGTTCATCAAAGGATCCATCCTTATTGTAGGGAGCAGAGGATTATTTTCTCCATATACTTTTAAAGACTCAGGAGAACACAAAAAACCCTAACATCTTCTCTCTCTCTGCAGGAGCAAACTATGGCGACGAGCTGGGGTAACTCCTCTCCAATGGAGATTGATGTTGCAGAATCCCTAGATCTTTATCATCAGATTATTCCGTCAAGAATAGGTGTGTTTGCGGTTGAGTTTGGTTCTCGGTCACAGAGAACAGATCCTCTCTCTCTCTCTCAAACCAACGACACCGACCAAAACCGAACCGCTTTGACCCACACCGAACCGATCAGTTATCAGTTTTGGATTTCTACAAACCGATTGGTTCGGTTTGATTGACAAATAGGCAAAAAACTGACCGAACCAAACCGATTTCATCCCTACTGAGGGTATACATTTGAATAGGTTATCATGCAAGAAGGGGAAAAAAGTTTCAAGTTACCAAAACAAATAAACCGCCATCCAAAAATCCAAACTACCTTATGTTGCCTCAGGTACCAAAAACACAGTACAAAACCAATAAGTGCTTCAAATTCGTACACACTTACTTGCACATGTACATCAAGAGAATATGCTAAAAATATGCTATCACTGACATGAGCAATCAAATGGAGAAACCACTCACAGGAAAAGTAGGATTATGATAATCATCGTTAAATAGAGTATCAAGATCACGGAATAAGCGATGCTCAGGTGTATCATAGCGCCCATCACAGAGATCAAGACCACCCAAAAATGCTGTAATCCTTCGATTATTACCAGATGCCTGCGAATCTACAAGCACACATTTCTGATGGTGTGTAAAGACTGTTCCAATAACCTAGGTAGAATCAAAACAAAAGGAGAGGAAAAAAATATGAAATCAATTTCAGCAGGTTATTCGACACAAAAGAACATTAATAAAACTTGCAGAAATTATCATTGAAATAACTTGACAAACAAGTATTAGTAAACCGAGAAAAATTTACTCTCGTGATCATTCCAGAAACAAGAATTGACACTAATGTTAACCATCTATGGTACACATAATTACAGCTCAGTTGGCAATGTAATATTAGTTGCATGAACATCTCAATCATGGTTTAAGTAATGGTGGTGGCAGCCATACTGGTAAGGGCAGCAATGACACGATTGTGGGGTGTAACGGTGGCAGCAAGAGCAGTCACATTTTAATCCTTCACGTAGCTTCAGGAAATCATTCTGATATGCATTTTTTTCCTCATGGAATCACATTTACTGTGGTTCAAAATGATTTTGGGAACTGATCTAACATATATACCTAGACTAACCCAAGTTATAAGTTGCACTGGAGATTTTTCCATTTGTTTGAGGATTTAATTTTTACTATTTCTACTGATTGCACTAAGTTACAACGTTTTTTACAAAAAAAATAAAGAAGCATATTTCTTCGTCTCATAAACAAAGATTCGTATTAGGAACACACTAGTACAACTATCAATAATTTAAATAAGTTTAGTTCAAAAATTTAACATAAAACCAAAAGTTATGTCATTAATCAAGGAATCACGAGATAGAGTGACTGAAAGTTAAGAAGGTTTGTAAAAAAAAAATAGAGAGAACTAACAAGTGCAAACCCGGTTTGGTTTCTCCATTGACTACACAGTACACACATACAGAGAGAGAAAACAATACACTGACACACTCAGAGCAAGAGAGAGAATAATTTTCTTGCTAAAAGAATTGCTATGTAGCATTCCTTGACATTTGCCAGTAAGGGTGGACACACGGTAAGCTTGATCAGTATCTGACGTGAACAAGAAAAATGCAACGAAGATGACAATAGCAAATCAATTTATCTAGAAATATATAGAACATGAACAATAAACACAACAAAAAAACTCAGTAAAATAGGAGTAAAGCATGCCTGTTGTTTGATGTAGCTATGCTTACTGCTAGCGTAACGTGGTGACAGCGCACAAGTGACAGAAGAATTCTTGAAAAATTTCCTGAGCTCCTCATCATGCGTTTGCATTACTCCTGCCTGCAGAGTATGCACATTTTACCATGACTGAAAAAGTACATATCCGCTATTACTTCAGCCAAAATGTATATTGCATACAAAAGCATGAGCTAAGGAAAAAGGAAACCACTGTGGAACTTGCCAGTGATCAAATAAAATCTGACCTGATTAAGAACTTCTATTTTTATACTTTCTCACGTGATTTCAATATCAAACCAACTGCCCCCATATCAGCAATGCCTAATAATGTTGCCGTAAGGGGAAAATATAAAAGGAAAAAAGAGGACCAAGGAGGATGGCAGGATGGTCTTTCAAAACCTTTCACAATGACGAATTAGTTTGGGGGTGAAAATTGTGACCAGTTTGGAGACAAATGTAGTTATTTAATAGAGTAGATACTACCTCAAATAAGTAAATCGTGCTCCAAATAATTTAAGTTGTTGAGGAGCATAAACAAAATTAGTTAATTTAGTTCGATGATTACACTAAACAGAAGTAACCAATAAATTTGGAAATAACACATACATTGTCTCCCATATCCGTACTTAACTATGCCCCTTGCTAGTGTAGTCAAACAACATAATAAAGATTATCAGACTGCAAACACAACACATTGATATGTACATCAAGTCAAGAAAACGAAAAAATACAACACCACAACTGCTAATTCCACTCTCACTTCTAATTACTCACGAATTTTACGTATCCTAATCCAAGCTCACGATGATCATCTTTTTCCACTAGTTTTAATACAAACAGATGTGAAACTGTAGTCATCCTGATCCCAAACATGGATGGTTAGCCCTTGCCCGTTGACTACTTGAACACTGTAGACAACCTTCAAATAAGCAGGACATGACTACCGATTGTAAAATCCACATACTTTCATACCATGTGGATAGATCACAACATTGATCTACTAATGAGTTCCTATTAGCATCTTATAGCGAATATTTCAGTCATGAATTTGATTTAGCACAAGATCAGCCCCTGACTCTTAAACTTGGATTCTGAAACTAGAAAAACAGAATATACCAGCACCCATATTCCAAATACCAAGATACAATTTTCAAGGCATTCTCTAAATGTGATTAAATGCCCTACTTGCTCCCCTTCCATAAAGAAGTTTTCCCTGAGGAAAAAGACTATACTTTTTAACCATGCAAAAGACTAGACAGATTGTGATTCACCGTCATGTCATCCTACACCTTCACAATGACTCGATTGCATATTGTTTACCTTTGTTGTCAAATGTGAAAAAATGAGGTTCTGAAGAATTTTAAACAGGAACAATGTAACCAAAAGGAAAAAAAGTTGACTCGACAAAGTCCCATTACGGGGATACAATTTGGACGGGGGGATGAGCTCCACCGTTTCGTCTGAGTTGCATGAGATCAAGGACAAACGGTAACAAATCAACCTTTTAACTAGTTGTCCAATATCTGATTGGTGAAAAGAAAAGCAAGCATATTGAGATGGCCTAAGCAAGCACAATAACACAAGTAAACAGTCCAACTAGTAATAAGAAACAGAATAACGCATGCATAAGACATTTAAGAACCAGAATTTCACGTATCAGGGAAAAAATACAGTGAAAGAAAGATTTCTCACTGTTTGAAAGATGGACTTATCGTGTGAAGTCTTATCATCCCAAACCAATAGCAAAACCCGAACACCTTCTTCGGACTTGTACTTGAGCAATTCACCCAAAGTCAAATCCCCCCCTCTGGGCAACGGCCGGGTTGGCTCTCTAATTAACTTCACCTTCTGATAAACTGACCAACCAACTATGTATATCAGATGATGAGCCTCTGATATAGCATGACATATATCTTCCCAACATTTTCCACGTTCATAAGCTTTCCCTCCATCTAATTCAATTTTTGGAAACTTTGTATCATCCTTGATGTGAGCATCTTGGTACAACTCCACTGCACTTCCTTTTCTAAGTGGAAAATACGTGTGCCTCACGCCCTTGTGCTCGGGGTCGGCTGCAATACCTGTGGGGATTCGTGCACTAATTTATGCACAAGTTACGACTGTTCTTTAATCCATTATTTTTTTTTTGCCACATTTCATAAAAAAGGAAGAGCTAATCTTTCTACTCTACCAGTTTTATGAAATATTGAAAAAAATTCAGAGGTTTTCCCTGACTTTGACGCAAACGAAACACTCAATTTAATACAACACAACACTTCAGATATCTATTATGCGTTTTTCAACAAAAAAAAAAAAAAACTAGTCTGCTAATAATACCGAAACTCGAACAGAAGTAGGGGAGAACATAATAAGTGAGTCGACGTAGGCACGATAACACTATTCTAAAGTCTTGGAGTAGATAATAGGTACTGACTGACAATACCATTCCAAGATATATAGAGCATAATTCCGGAAAAATAGACATGGTGCATCACTAGTGGAGACTATTTCTCAAACTCTCCATAAATTTATTCACCCAGATAAATATCTGAGAGTGAAAGAGTGAAAAGAAAACTTCAACACCAACAAATGCATTCATAAAGTGGAGGAAAGCCATATGGAAGAAATAGAAACCATGTATCTTTCCACAAAAGATGTCATACCAAAATGCGGGAGTGCCAAATTTATATTGCATCATCCAAAAAACAATATCCTATTGACATTTTGGGAGAGGTGAGAGATAGAGAGAGAATGATAATTATTTCAAAACCTACAAAACAAAGTGAGGACGGTCCTATATACTATATGCAATATAAAACTCATCTGTCATTCTCACTTTTCAATAAAATTGACTATTTCACAGTACACATCTACTCATTCAAACAATTTCAAACTTTCGAAACAGCTAAAATTTCCAACAGTACCGTGCTGATAAAGCGGATTCTTATCACAGGGCGTGAATTTCATTTTGATGTGGAGTGCCGAGCCCGGCTTCGGCGGCTCACCATTTGCCCCAACCACCGGAAACCACCCGCTGATAACACCCCCGGCAGCAATTTCCTCCGCCGGAATCAGGGCTTTCCCCATCACCTGTGCACCAAATATATCATTATCCTTCACATGGAACTCCAAATGCACCAATGGATGTGCCATCGGTAGATTGAACTTCTCGTCCCACCTGGGATTTTGAGCGTTGGGGATTACCTGTAGGAATTTTGAAAGTTTTATAATTCTATTTAATTAGAGTATTATTTTATTTCCGAGAGTCCCCGTTTGAATTAATTATCGAAGTTGTATACTAGTACTAAAAGATACAATTAAATAAAAAAGAAGAAGAAGGAACCAGGGCCATATATTACCCGGGTTCGAGCGAGAGTCGCTTGCGGCACGCAAACCGTAACGTAAGGGTCACTGGTGATGATTTTCCGGTGGCGGCGGATTTTCTTATCGTCGTGGCCTCGGCCTCGGCCTCGGTCTCCTTCGGCGCCGGATTCGGCGTCTGTGCCGTCTGCGGCGGAGGATGGCTGCCCCGAAAGGCTGTAGCAGCTGTCGCATCCGGTGAAGCAGCGGCGGAGGCGTTCAGTGGCTAAGTCCATGTTGGGTAAGTTCCGAGCTTCAATGATTCTTAGGTCCAAGTCGCCGTGTAAGTACATCACTCTCTCTGATGGTACCTCCTCCCCCATTCCAACTGAGCCTTATAAATAATCACTCAATCAAAGTGTTTCTGCTCACATCACTACCACAGCATGTACATGTAGAGAGAGAGAGAGAGAGAGAGGTTGAAGAAAGGCAGAGTTAGGGTTTGGGAGAAGCCATGGAATTTGGACTAGTGCCGACAGTTTCTGTTGCCGCTGGGAGGGGGTACAGAATCCAGATTTGGATTGTTACAGAAAGGGGCAAACAGTGTGGCAGTTACGCGGGTTAATGTAGACCGGAGGTTTTTCCCGCTGGAAAAAGAGAGGGACAAGACAAATGGGCTCACGTGTGAGGCCCACCGTTTGATATTTGGTAAAGATATAAATATCAAATTCACTATATCTCCGTAGTGTAATCTGTAGTGTAATGACCTCAATTGTGTGCTATTTAAGTTAAGTTTCCGATTTGATTTTATGAAAATTCCATAAAATCAAATGAGTGATGTTAGCAAATGAGTAAGCCACTTGCTAAAATCAAAGTGGCTTACTCATTTGCTAAAATCACTCCCATAAAATCAAATGGGAAACTCATCCTTATAACATATATTTGGGATTAGAACCGAACAATTATTCAGGAATGTTGAGTAGATTATTTATGTAAAAAAATCAAATTAATTGGATATTGGTAGTCATATATTCGGATATCATTTATATGGATGGTCATTGACCAATATCATTTAGAGAATACACTATAAGACAAATTTGTCTCTAGAGTTAGAGACAAATTTGGAAGTGTCTAGAGAATGGGAATGTCAATATTACTCTCGTTTTTTAAAGGGGAGTGATTTTCACACCCTCAAATTTTCATCCGCACCCTTTTTTTGTGTCTTTTAGTGAACTTTTTACCTTTTGAAATCGTCTATTAATTTATCCTCTTGATTTCTTTTCTGTAGTTGCAAGTGTTTACAATTAATCTTTGTAAAAATGCTGGAACCACACTCAATTTTACACACAAAAATCTCACACTCTCGCAAGTGTAAAGTGTTGGGATCCACAGACTGCACCTCTAGTATGTGTGTCCCAAACACTTGTGTAAGAGTGTGTAAAATGGATGTGATTGTAGATTATCCAATTTGTATAAATTTGGTCAAATTGATAAAGGCCGTAAATAAAGAGACAGAAAGTGTAATTTTTACAAACAGTCTCTACAATTTACCTCGGGTCTCCATCTCGTCCCTATGGTTTAAAAATAATCATTTCGGATTAATTTTCTATTCGGAAAAAAAAACCCTCATTTGTTAAGTTTGGATTTTATTATTATTATTTTGTCTCAATAAGAGAAATCAAAAAAATAAAAAATACAAATCAAACAAAAAATTGAATAAAGAGATTTTTTTTTGTAATGCCACTAATGGCCCATTTGCCAGACGGATAAAATTTTGGGTGGATAAGGAATAAGGGAAGAATAGGTGGATATGGTACGAACTACAAAGGACGATGAGTTAAGGAGAGGGAAGAAGGGGTTTGTTTGGTTTTCTAATAAAGAAGGGATTAGCTTATACTACGTAGTTTGGTTGGTAATTGATGTGGGTGGATAACAGTGGTGGATAATGAAATGTTGGATCAAATTGCCCTTGTGTTATTTTTGTATGCCCATTTTCTTTTTTGTTGTCATCCAAATTTAATAATTGCATTTATATCTTCAAAAAATATGTGTGTGTTATTATACAATAAATATATGTTTCATTTATATTCTCAATATCCGTATAGTAAATTATCAACACATTATACGACTCCAATACACTAAATGGGGTTTTGTAAGCGATAAAGTAAAAACCATTTCATACCATTATACTTTTAAAATATGATAGTAGTAAATTATTAACATATTATGTGATCTTCATTTAGCTTCTTAACAATTATTTTTTATTTTGTAAAACTTGAAGAACCTTAATTTTCTAATTTGTCAAACTCGAAGAAAAAAAATTACAGTGCAACGTTGTATCAAATTACAATCCCATATTTTCCAATCAAAACATTTGACCATCTTCTTAAACCCCATATATTTTTTTCAATCATAATATTTTTACGCTGTATCAAATTACAATCCCATATTTTCCAATCAAGACATTTGACCATCTTCTTAAACCCCTATTTTTTCAATCACAATATTTTTCCAATCATAGCATTTTGTACCATCAAAAAAGTTCATTTTTAAGAGAGAGAAAAACTTATCGAATAGGTGGGATCACAACCGTTAAATCAAAGCCCTTTGATCAAAAACTAGAATTATAACCAAGTCCTCAAAGTGGTGGGATTCTCCCATTGCTCTAAGGGCAACCCAGTACTTTGGCCTGTTGGGATAAGTGTATCCCCTTTATAACGATCCGGCTCAGTTGACCTGCTAACCATTAACCTAACCACGTGACTCAAAAGGTTAACCTCGAATTATACAGTAGCTGGTCAGATTTTATTATATATTCCATCTACTTTTCCCAATTCCCCGATGTGGGACATTTGGACTATTACAATCTCCCCACCTTATAATGCAACATCCTCGTTGCATTGGCCCAGCAACCTTTCCCCGATGGCCATGGTATAGCACTTTGTTCTAACTCCGGGATTCAAGAGGTGGCCCCCCACCATGTAGACCAAAGTTGTGCTCTGATACCAACTATAACGACTCTCTCTAACTGACCTGCTAACCCTTTAGCCTAACCACGTGGCTCAAAAGGTTAATTCGTACCCCGCTCGATAGTTATGAAATTCTATTCCTTTTTGTGAGAGAGAGACGGGCAGTAGTTCAATTTGCCAAAGCGTTCATCGGCAGTGTTTCGACATTCGTGGTTTAGCCGTTTTATCCTCGGAGATAGAGGCCGGTGCAACCTAACAAATCTGTTTTAAGGAGATTGTGGTTTTCACAGGACTCGGTTTGGTTTTTAACTCAATTTTTCGATTTACGCAATTTGTTTATTTAGTTTTTACAATTTATAATTCTATTTATCATTATAATGAAAATTGTTCTCTGGAATTCCCGATTGTTGCCGTATTTTTTCCCAACACGTTACAAACCTTATGCAATAGTATCTTTTTAATTAGTTGTACCTTTTACATAGTATATCTCAACTTAATTGTGAGCGCGAACTCCACCCTAATTTTTTCTTCTTCTTTTTTTGTCATTCGTCATTCCTAATCTATTACATGAGACTCGATCCGGGGATGCAATATGAGACATCCAAGAGCTCTACGCATGAGCTAGCCGCCACTTGCAACTCCACCCTTGTTCTATTCTATTCATTTTGCAACCCTTAGCAAGTCACATAGTAAAAAAGATTCAATTTGGTTGAGCATCAATTACGCTTGATTCAAATAATTACCCTGAAGAAATTGAACAGGCAAATTCAATGTGATGCATAAATGGTAATGATTCTCTGATGTTACACTTACTCAGATGCACACAAGAATTGAACAAACATAAGAACATTCTTTCCATTGAGGAGAGATTATAATTCACAGCTGAATCAATCACCTCCACGAGAAATTCAACAAGTGTTGCCCAAACACAATACAAAGGAGAAACTAGCAAAAGCAAATTCTCTACACTCTGATCACATCTACAATGACTTGAATCCGGCACTCGACAAACCTCAGGCTGATAAAGATAAACCTCTCTGGCTTCTCTCCTGTGGCTCCAGCAGATTAACAATACATCGACGAATAATTACAGTTGAAATTCATAACTAAAAAACATGTATTTACACCGCCCGTAACAGCTACAGGGAGTGCACAAACCCGTTGTTGACAGCAACCTCTCTCCAGTGGCAGCGGCAGATAGACTATAACAACAAATTACACTTTAACATTCACAAATTTAAAAACCTCACGTGTGAGAGTTTCCACCCTTAATGGTCCTGTACATGTGTGGAAGACATCACGTAGTAAGGATATCAGGGATGTGGGGTGAAGGCGCTCCAACAACTCTACCCCCTACGTCGGGGAAAGTCTCGTATCCAGGCAAGGGACCCACCTTCCCGTCGTCACCTACCTGTATCGGGTACTTGAGAAGATGGCCTTGCAGTAAGGTGAAATTTCGGTCGGTGTATCTCTTCCAGTTATCTTCAGCCACCTGATTTACTTTCCTCACACACTCCAAGCTCTCTGGCTCATTGAAGTGCTTGTCCATCATCCCAAGTTGCTCAGCCCAAAGTGACATTCTGTATCCATATATCTGCATGAATGTCACTCTGGTTAACTATGTTACCAAATGAACTTCTGGAAATTGAATCCAAATAAGAGCATTAGGTTGAGTACTTGAGACATATAATCACACTATGTGAAAGAGTAGTATTGCTATTATCTGTTTGATTGGCCGTACTACCTATAAGGATCCGATCCTTCCCGTTACAGTATTGTCCGCTTTCGCTTGCCACACCTAATGCAAACGCCCATACAAATAGGTCCACCTGGGGCTGGCAAGCGCACAACTTCGTTCTTCCCAAGTACTGGTAGAGAATGCCTTGTACTAAGGTAATACGCCTTCAATTGTATGGCGGAAGACATTCTTCTTTTCACCCAAAGTGGGATGGGTTGTCACAATCCACCCCACTTAAATGCGCAACATCCCCGTCACATTGCCCATGTTATTTCCTGTCTAAGGGATGTGGGATACTAGGTCTATATACAAGCAGTGCAGCCCATAAGCGGGCAAAGGGTACACAACCAAAGGCCTCTATCCTCTCTGGAGCCTACACTGGCACCACACCTCCGCAAGATAATTTTGGCTTTGATACCAAATTAATAAGGACACAGGCCTGCTCAGTACAATATCATCCAATTTATTTTCCACGAGCAAAGCACACACCCATACACATAAATCCATCTGACCAGCGCACAATTTGGTGGTTCTCAAAATTTTATGGGCCTTAAACTAAAAAGGTCCTACCCCTTCACCTATACAACATTAGTGATTCTTCTTCTATTATTGATGTGGTCTCAACCTACCAGCTCTGAGGGGAGCACTAAGGGGATATTTAATGATAAATCATTATATTGTACTTTCTGTTTCTGTGTGATTGGTTATCCAACTGATAATACCTACACCAGTTGTCGGATCCAAACATAGGAAATACGACCTCATGGAACTTGTAGGGCAATCCTATGCTCTAATTCATGAAACAAACCAGTTAAAGAATTCAATGGGTTAGACCATTACTCCAAACATCTCTTTCGAGAAGTAATGCTAGGTTAAGAAAATTGCACAAAAGTATAGATGCCAACCCGCCTTCAGCAGCCATGTGAGCATGCGTGGCCATAACAAAATGATTCAGCAAACTAAATCTAAGTTCCAGTTAGAAACGAGCTTAGTTTCGTCACAAATTCCCACCATCCTAATGATGATATTAACGGCAACCGCCACCAATTTTTTTCAACCACTAGAAACATGATTGAGGAGGGAAAGCCAAACAACAACTATGGCCAATTTAGTCTTCAAAGTCTCGCACTGCACAAAGAATGTTCATTATGCTCAATATTCTCCCAATGGACAATATGGAAGAAAAATGCCTCAAAGTCGAATGTTTTCTGTAACTATGCAAAACAAGGACCAGAATCAAACCTGACCACGAGGGTGTCGCTGCTTTTCAGCCCAAGTGTGATGGCGTTGATAGGCTCCCATAGCTATCTCAGTGTCTTTTGTACCAGCCAAAGACCTTTGGTTGATGTTTGCAGATCCAACTATTACATACTCATCATCTACTATCATTCCCTTAGCATGCACATAAATCATGAACCGCTGAAATTTCTCGGAATCAGAGATCTGATAAATATTTAAGACCAACTTGTCAGAAAATTCCTTCCATATAATAATCGAAACATCTTTTTAATAGATAAGAAGTATCAATAGTACTATATAAAGAGAACAACACAATTTGGAATTCCCTTCTGGAGCCTATCACAATTCCATATAAACCATACATAACAACAATTGAGTATATTTCTTCAAAATAGGGATAAAGATCATGAGCTGATGAGGTGAACTATGCAACAAAATATTCCTTCTAAATTATTAGAACTGAAAACCTTTAGGAGCATGTTTTTTCTTATATTCCAGATTTGCAACTTTAAAATTGCTTCATCCACAGGCCATTAGTTGTACAAAAAGTTTTATCCATGACACCCACATAGCGAGATAATAGTTTAGAGTTCTAAAAACATCTTAACAAGAAAACAACTTCAAAATGATTAAATTCACTGTGGAGGAAGTTCACTGAGTGAATCTATAGGAAATAGTCCAAATTCATTCAGTGCTATTTATGCGCAGGTGATATTAGTGAAGAAATGCCAAGTTAAGGTATATAAAATCTTCGAAAGTCAAGTGAAATAATTGAATTTCACATCGATCACCATCTGTCTCACAGCACACCCATTTAAACCCAAGTCTTACTTGCAAACTAGCATCTATTAATGCTCTCCACCAACCATCACTTAAATTGGAAAGTATTGAGGGATCTAATTTGATTTGCTTGTATGCACAACTGCAAGTTTCTTTTACTTCCTTTAAGTATTCCCAATATTTGTGATATGTCTCTGCGTAACAGAGATTTGACCAGTTACCGTTATATAAACTATAAGCCCGTTAAAGAAGAGATTTTAATTTGAACAATTACCTTGTTACCATTTGCAGAAGCCAACTCATCTTCTCGGCTCCTCTCCTCGGGCATTTCTTCTCTGTTTCCAAGGCAATAAAAGTTTAGATAGTCTTGAAGATGTGAGTCAGCAAGTTGCATGGATTTCAGCTCCCGTGCAACAATTCCATACATCATTTGCATTGTCTGGTTCTGCAAGAAACCAAAGTTTCAAGAAACAAAACCCATTGTCGGAAACTTAACAGTTTGGCTACAGTTTCAGATCAGTTGTGGAAGTATCTTCAGAAATTTGTTTGTTGGCGATATAGAAAACATATTTGTTTAGAATATTTTTAAACCACAAACCCATTTCTGATTCACATTTTACCATTAACAAAATGTTTTCAAATTATGAGAAACCATTTCTGCTTTCCAAATAACTTAAAAGACTTCTAGAAAACTGATTCTGAAATCTGCAAACAGATCGAGATGTTTCTGGTTTATCCCATTAGCAAAATTAGAAAGCCGCATTACCTGCCAAAATAGAATTTCTTGCATAACGGCAGAATTCGGGTCACCCTCAGGCCACATTGGTATAACAACATAAACTGCAAATCTCTCTTTAGCTCTAATTTTACTAGCAATCTTTAATGCCAACTCCATGGGTACGAGATTATCAGCTCCTGATCATACCAAACAGCAATTACTCTAAGAGTTTGGTAGGAAAGAATTAACTGAATCAAATATTGGTACACATGCAGGTCGGAGAGGAGCTGATGGTTTAAGCAAGCTGTAGATTCCATGAGAAGATTGTGACTGCACTAAGTTGACTATATGCAATGGAGCAAGCATTTCTTTCATTCGAGTGGTGGGCATGGGCATTAAATTAGAATATTACAAATCTCAAAGTGTACGAGAGGAAAAGACTCAAGAGAAAAAGAAAGAATTGGAACTGATCATTATATTTCTCAAAGCAAGCGAAAAGGTGACTGAACCTGCTTCGTTGTAGGACGGCCATGCATACGACGATCCAATGAAATACTGATTTTCAATGTAAATGAAATGGTGAGCTGATCTGATGGCCTGAATGTATGCTGTCTGAATGCTTTTATCTATTACCACGTCTTTGGAACAGATAAGGTTCTGCAGTGAAGCATGTCACAGAAAAGGGAGGGGAAAAAACAAGAAGCAGCAAACTTCAGTATATTGAAGTACTAATGGAGATCAACTAATATGTCAAGTAGAAGATTATTGTCACGACTTGTAAGCATTTCCAAGTTCTGCAAACATAAACTGTGTATTCCACCTCTTAAATATACAAATCAAATATGATAGATGATAATGCCCGTCAACACATTGAACAATAAAAAATGAATACCTTCTAAGACAGGCTTGTGGTGTGCGAACGGAAGCACACAAACAAAGACAACAAAAGGAAGACATCCAAAAGAGAACCATCTTAAGAAGTTCTTTCAATAAACTTAAGGCATCAAATGTCTCTTTTTGGAAGGAAAGAAAAACATAAAAATAAACCTGGGCTTGAACACCATCAACGGTCTTAGGAAACCCCATCACTGAGCCTGAATCAATGGACCGGAAAATCTGCAAGAACAGAACCGTTAGGTTTTGACAGGAAAATTGGACATAAGGGCGAAAAAAAGAAAAGAAGCAGAACTGACAGACAACCTGAACATGCCAGTTTTCAGGATCATCTTCCCTGGTAACCCACAATAGGGGGTCATCCTCAGGAATATGTATGTTATGTTTGGAAACAGAATAGTGCGGACTAAGTATCCATGAAATGCGGTCTATCTTTATCAGCGCATCATCATGCCAATGAGATATCTTTTTGAAACGTAGTCCCAACTCAGTCCATTTTGTTGCTCTTTTCCAGCGCTGCTCAAAGTTTATTAGAACATCATATGCAGCAGGCCCATCAATTCTACAGTGTAAATCATGCCATGGTTGCCTTGGAGCCCTAGTTCCTGCCTAAACAAAAAGGGAGAATAAAAAACGCAAAAATAAGAGAGATGTGCAGAAGCATCAAAGCCCCTCATATGAGATGAATTCAGAATTCTTGGGCAGGACCTCAGCCTTGTACATAAATACGAACTGTGAACAATTTTGGGGCTAATTCTTCATCAAAGGATCGAAGGGGTCGTAGAGCAGACAACTCATTTCTGTGTTGCACCAACCCAAGGAAGAGCAATGCTGGACTCGAACTATGAAATATAGTGAAAAACTTTTGAAATCTGAAAACAAAGGCGCATACAGATTCACATGACCTTCATGGACGGGTCAACACCTAAGTAACATAGACTCTTCTGAACATCTAGAGTACTCGTGTCAGAAACCAGGAAGAGAAATGCTAAGAACAATAAAAAATAGTGGAAAATTTGGGAAGAAATTCAAATTCACAAGACCTTCACAGACATGTCAACACCTACGTTACATAGACTGCTCTAAAGTATATAGAGAATCCCTTTTAGACACTTGACAATCAAGGGTATATGATCTAAATTCAGCACATTTGAACATTCACCTAGCAAGCATATTTTCTAATTTGAATTGACCATGAAGAATGCATCAACCTCCTATATTACCCATACAAATGCTCTAAGGCACCATATAAACAACATTTATCTGAGAAAATAGAAGAAATATAGAAACGAATATGAATATTTTGGCATGTCCCCTTGTCTTCAAGATGAAAATCAGTTGAATCTGTGTCGCTTAGACACGTGCACTACACAACACCGGTACACGAGTTCATGTTACATAGGTCAACACGTGCCAAATCACGAAATATAAACATCTTGAGATCTTAGTTTAAACAACATAAGTAAATTTTTTTCCACATGTTAGATAGCTTGATATACATTGTTGGCCCATTTCCTACCAGCTTAAAATTTTGGGAGAATTGGTAGATTAACATGGTAACAGAGTTCAGGTTGCAAGAGGTCTTGAGTTCAAGTCTCTCTGTTTGCATTTGTGCCCCGTTTGCATTTTACTTTTACCCTTTGTATTCTGCTTTGTTCTGTCCATGAAAATTTGCATCTCCTCGTGCAAGACGGGGTTGCACGTGAGGGAGGGTATTACATAGCTTGATATACATTGTTTAGGTCCATTTCCTAATAGCTTAAGGTTTTGGGACAATTGGTAATTTAACACCACAAAAAAAAAGAGTCTGATAACCGGATGTCCCACTAAAACATGTTTCCAGAGAGCTTGCTTATTCGAGGCAACTAGACATAAGATTTAGAAATTTCCCCTAAACCAGACAGATGAGGCGCAAAACCGAACAGTGATGACATAGACCCACAATTAAATGTCCAATCATTTGTTCAAAGCTTTGTTGGTTTTGATGGGTGCTTCGGCCTTCGGGTAAATCCCACAGAATGTTAGAACTCCCTCCGATTTGAGCAGTACTAATCATGATGTATACAATTCCCAACAATATATTAACGTTTGTGAACAACTGAATATCATATTCAGGGGTGTTAGGTTTGTGAAGCACAATTAGTACTGGGCTCAAGGCAAGCGATCCAACTCTACTCGTCGTAAAACCCCAGCAGTATATAAAGTTGCTCACTCTAGCTGCCTCTTCGGAACATCTTCCTCAATCAGGATGTAGTGGAAATTGGCGAGAATTATGGATGTAAGCATTCTTGTCAACCACTAATCTTTGTCTCAAGCTTTCTTTGTGTGTTTGCTCGATCTTCCTTGGTTCTAGCCAGTGCGTGCATTCAGTTTGTTTCCCAACATGGTGATCTTAAAGCAGTTTATCCGCGGAATGATTTAACTATGTGAGAAGAGGATTACCAAAACTGAAACAGGAACGCATCTGTGACAGATTCATAAGTGGAAGAAGTTTCCATGTTGAGATCCAAACCAAACAAAAAACAAGTTTCCCTTCACCTCCCTCCAGCCCCATTGCATGCATAGTGACTGAATTGGTTATGAAGGAAGATACAGACCATATAAAAAAAATCAAGTTACCACAACAAATAAACCACCATCGAGAAATTCAATCTAGCTCATGTTGCCTCAGGTACCAAGAACACATTACAAAACTAATTAGCATTTGAAATTCATACACACATACTTGAACATGTAAATAAGAGAACACGTATAAATATCAGTGAAATGAGCAATCAAATGGACAAACCACTCACCGGAAAAGTAGGATTATGATAATCATCACAAAATACAGTATCAAGATCACGAAATAAGCGATGCTCAGGTGTATCGTAGCGCCCATGACAGAGATCAAGACCACCCAAAAATGCTGTAATCTTTCGATTATTACCAGATGCCTGTGTATCTACAAGCACACATTTCTGATGGTGTGTAAAGACTGTTCCAATAATCTGGGTAGAACAAAAAAAAAATTAATTTCAGCAGGTTATTTGACAAAAAAGAACATACATTGATAAAACTTGCAGAAATTGTCGTTCAAATGACTTGACAAACAAGTGTTACTAGGTGAATAAAAACATATCCTCTCGCGATCATTCCGGAAGCAAGAAGTGACACTAGTTAACCTTCTATGATACACATAATTGCATGCTGAGTTTGCAATGTAATATTAATTGCATGAACATATCAATCATGGTTTAAGTAATGTTGATGGCAGCTGTACTGGTAAGGGCGGCACTGACACGATTGCGGGGAGTAACAGTGGCGGTGGTGGCAATTAGAGCAGTCACATTTTCAATACCTCACATAGCTCCAGAAAAGCTTTTGGATATGCATTTTTCCATCATGGAATCACATTTACAGGGGTTCAAAATGTTTTTGGTGGGTTTGTTAGCTTTAAAATGATCTAACCCAATTTACAAGTCGCACTAGGGACTCTTCCATTTGTTTGGGGATCTAATTTTATCATTTCTAAAGATTGCACTAAGGTATAACTTCTTTTGACATTCGAAAAGAATGAAGCATGTTTTTTGTATCATAAACAAAGATTCATAATAGGAAACATCAGTTTGTATTAGGAACACACTAATTCAAAAGTCAAGAATATAAATAAATTTTTTTCCCAACACATATAACATCAAACCAAAAGTTATGTCAATAACCAAGGAATCACAAGACAAAGTAACTGAAATTTACCGACAAAGTTAGGGGTTTACTTGTTTGTTTTATTTCTTCCTAGGGGTATTATTGTACATGTATCTTTGTCCACATATATACAGTGAAATGAGAAGGGGAAAGTAACACCTCAGAAATTTTATACGTTGTCTTCTCTCTCTACAAATCAAACATAATTGGAAATTTCCGGACTGTACAAACCATTGGAGTCTGTATTTTATTCTTTTCCATTTGGGTTTGGGAGGTAGAGTTTTAGTTTGGGTCTAGATACTCCACCCGGTGGTTAAAGAATTGAGGAGAAGGCGTTACTCGTGCCAAAGTTTGGATTCGGAACACGGAAGGTATAATCATGCATTTCATGTGTGCAATTGCCAAATGATTTTTATAGTTGCATGAATAGGGAGTTCCTAATCATCTATCATGTTTAGTCTTTTGAGGTTTTTGATAAGAAATTTATCTAAGGAATGGTAGTAAGCTTCTAGCCCTTTGCGTGAGACTTGAAAATTTGGCTAAGGCAAGGAACTCCAAAAACCATCCTGGGTGTAGCGCGCCCATAACGTGCAAGCGCCAACACAGAGTGAAAGCGTTCTGTATCTGCCATTCAAAGTGTTTTGGCTGAGTTTAAAAGGCACTCGCAGAGCGTCTGGTAGTGAGTGAGCGCTCGTGCGTGCCTGCATAGCCTGCGAGCACCTCGCTAATTCTGGCTTCTCATTGGCAGACTCTAGGGCTCTGTACCTGTGCATATATAAACGTATTTCTCACTCATTTAGGGCACAAGTTTGATATCAGCCCACTTTTAGAGAGAAAACCTTTACCCCCTTACACACTTGTCCTTTAATTCTCTTTAAATTGAGTATTCGATCAGCTTAGGTGAGAAATACTCTAATAATCATGTATTTTCTCTAGTTTGATTTGTTTTTCCAAAACCTTTCACCATTTTACACATCATGCATTCATGCCTTCAATTCTACTTGGCCGGATGATTTGGAGCCGCCTTTGAAGCAGAAATCGAGGGGTGTTGGACTCGAGGAGGCTATGGAATCAAGAAGGGGCTCGGAGAGCTAAATTAAAGTGTGGAATTAGGTGTAGCTTGGGGCAAGTTGGTAATTCCTAATCTTGTAAACACTTGATTTAACCTTTTGATTCATAGCATTGAGTAGATTAGGCCGTGGTTTTACACTTAGGGTGAGTTGACCTTAAGTGCTTTCTACGTAATTCTTTTTGCATGTGTTCTTTAGATTATTTACTTATTGATTATCTTGTTGGATTGCTTGATTCACTATGGAAAGTGACTAATTGGATTACAGTTGGCGCTAGTAAATTTTTAAATGTCTAGGACTTGTAGTGCTAAACATATTTTCAAAAAGAACAAATTAAGAAGGTTTGTAGAAAAACAGAGAACTAACAAGATAAAACCTAGTTCGGTTTCTCCGTTGGCTACACACACACACACACAGAGTACAGTAAACTGACACAGACTCAGAGCAAGGGAGAGAATAATTTTTCTTGCTAAAAGAATTGCTATGTAGCATTCCTTGACAGTAAGGGTGAACATACAGTGAGTTTCATCAGTATGTAGCTTAAAAATGAAAAATGCAACGAAGATGGCAATAACGAGTCAATTTAGCTAGGGAAGGACACCAAGAATATAGAACATGATTAATACTTCATAACGAAAAATTCAGTAAAAAGTGAGTAAAGCATGCCTGTTGTTTGACGTAGCTAAGCTTACTGCTGGCATAACGCGGTGACAGTACACATATGACGGAAGAATGCTTGAAAAATCTCCTGAGCTCCTCATCATGCGTTTGCATCACTCCTGCCTGCAGAAAATGCCCATTTCAACTATGAATGAAAGAATACAAATCCGCTATTACTTCAGGCAAAAAGTATACTGCAAACTAAAATCATGAGATAAGAAAAAAAGGAAACCACTGTGGACCTTGCCAGTGATCAAACTAAAATCTGAACTGATTCAAAAATCTTTATTTTTATACTTGCACGATTTCAAGATTAAACCAACCGCCACCATATCAGCAATGCCTAATAATATTGCTCGGAAGGGGAAAATATAACAGGAAAAAAGAGGATGAGAGGAGGATTGCTTTGAAAACCTTTCATGATGACGAATTGGTTTGGGGTGAAAATTGTGACAAGCTTGGAGACACCAACCTGGTGTCATTTAATTGGAAGATACTATCACAAGCAATGTTCTGAATAATTTAAGTTGTTGACGAGCATAAACAAAATTAGTTCTATGATTACACCTTACAGAAAATAATAATGAATAATTTGGAAATAACAAATAGATTGTCATCCCATTCTATATGATGCCCTTGCTAGTGTGAATCAAACAACACAATTAAGAATTTCAGAATGTACATGCAACACATGATATGTACGTCAAGCCAAGAAAATGATAAAATACAACACCAAAACTGTTAATGCCACTACTAATTATTTATGTGATTTGCCTATCCTAATCCAAATTTTAATACAAACAGATGATACATATAGAAATAACAAAACATTGACATCTAAATACTGGAGTCATCCTCATCCGAAATATGGATGGTTAGCAGTTGGTTACTTAAACAGTGTAGACAATCTTCAAAGAAGGACTATTTGATTGTGTAGTCGACAGACTTTCCATCACGTGGATAGATCACTACATTAATCCATGAATGACTTCCAGTGATCCGTATCTAAAAACAATGGAGTAGCATCTTGTAGCAAATATTTTAATCAAGAATTTGGTTTCCCACAAGATCAGCCCATGACGCCTAGCAAATAGGATTATGAAGAGGCCCATTTGTGCATAGAATCGATACACTCTTAAACTTGGATTCTGAAAATGAAAGCAGAATATACCAGCATCCACATTCCAAATACCAAAATGGAATTTTCTAGGCATTCTCTCAAAATGTGATTAAATGCCCTACTTGCTCCCCTTCCATGAATAAATTAGCCCCGAGGAAAGACTATTTGTTTGCCCTGCACAAGACGGCCTCGCTCCTCTGTCTAATTCTCTGCGCTACTTCCCGTTCCTAGTCCTAAAAAGACGTGTCCATCACTAGATAAAACAAAACTCTCTCTCTCTCTCTCTCTCTCTCTCTCTCTCTCTCTCTCTCTCTCTCTCTCTCTCTCTCTCTCTCTCTCTCTTTGTGTGTGTGTGTGTGCGAAAGCGCCCCCTCCTCCACTTTGTTGTGTGCGCTGCCGTCACCACCACATCCTTTCTTTTATCAACCCAGGCCACAGTTGGAGAAAGAAACCACAATCAAGAAATTACAAAACCTAACTCGAAAGAAATTAAAAACCTGACCCTAACAGCCAACTCTCCAGAACCGAGAATGAGTTGCCAATTGAGTAACTAAGCCAGCAAATTAATAGAACAATCTAATCTGCTTGCTAATACGCAAAAGATAACTACATACAATTTTTGTTTTAAAAATATTAGATGCATATAGAAATACTTACATTTATGCGTACATGCATATAGTTGTACGCTTATGGATGCGAATATCTACACAAAAGCTTACAGGTAAAAAATAATTCAACAGTTATGAGATGTGAGAGAGTGACACGGAGGGATGGTGCTACTATAGGCTGAAGGTAGGGGATGACAAAGCGGATGAGTGATGGCTTAGTCTATGTGATATGCGTGTTGTGGACGGGTCGTTTGTGTAGCACTAAGACAGGGAAGTAGGACGGCAAAGTAGGGTAGAGGATCCGAAGCCGCAAAAGACTAGACACAGAGTGATTTACCAATGTGTCACTGTACACATTCACAGTGACTCGATTGATAAATGTTAACCTTCTTTACCTAATGTGGAAAAAGCAAGTTCTGAAGTTTTCTTACATGAACAGTGCTAACAAAGAGGAATAAAGATGTTAATCAACACAATATGTAGATTATACTATTGCTGTGAGATAATCAGGGCAACACCAATCCTCCAAAAACAACTCCATCACATAACAATACGAGAGGATGCAATGGGGAAAAAATGAGCTCCACAGTTTCATCAAGTTATATCAGATCAAGGAAGAACCATAACAAATCAAACTTCTAACTAGTTTTGTCCAATATCTGATTGATGAAAAGAAAAGCAGGCATTGATATGGCCTAAGGAAGCAAACTAACACAGGTGGACAGTCAAACTAGGACTAAGAAACACAGCAACATGCCAACAGACCCAACACATGCATAAGACATTTCAGAACCAGAATTCTAACTGGGAAATAAATAAGAAAAAATAGAAAAAGGAAGATTTCTCACTGTTTGGAAGATGAACTTATCATGTGAAGTCTTATCATCCCAAACCAATAACAAGACCCGAACTCCTTCTTCAGACTTATACTTGAGCAATTCACCCAAAGTCAAATCTCCACCTCTGGGCAACGGCCGGGTTGGCTCTCTTATTAACTTCACCTTATGGTAAACTGACCAACCGACTACGTATATCAAATGATGAGCCTCTGATATAGCATGACATATATCTTCCCAACATTTTCCATGTTCATAAACCTTCCCCCCATCTAATTCAATTTCAGGAAACTTGGTATCATCCTTGATGTGAGCATCTTGATATAACTCCACTGCACTCCCTTTCCTTAGTGGAAAATACGTGTGCCTCACGCCCTTGTGCTCGGGCTCAGCTGCAATACCTGTGGGGATTCACACACTAAGTCATGCACAAGGTACTGAAACAGAGTACATCAGATATCTCGCAACACGTTGTTCAACGAACACATACTACTAGCAAGGCATGATCACTTTAACAGAAGTCCGTATTCTAAGGCCTTTTTGTTGATAGTACATATTGACAGGCACTACCATTCTTGAAAATAGACCCATGTCGCACGATCAGTGGAGCCTATTTCTCAAATTGCCCATCAATATAACTTCCGGAAGAAAAAAAAAATCTAAGAAAGAGAGTGAAGAGAATAACATTAGTTGCAAAATGAATCAACCAAGTCGGGGAAGGTCGAATATTTATAAAAATCAACCCATATCATCTGACAAAAGATATGTCATTAGAAAATACCTCCTGATATGCATTTTTATTTAACGGCATATCTATCTTTCTTCTGCAGTTTCCACAGATGATAAAACAATATTCTAAACATTTTGGGAGAGTGAAAATGATAAAAGAATTTCAAAACTTACAATGAAGTGAGGAAGGTCCTATATAGACATTCTATATAAAATCCCATGTCTTCTCACATCTCAATAATATTTAACTATTCTAATTTCTACATAAAACATCTACTCATTCAACCAATTTAAAATTTCGAAACAGCTAAAATTTCCAACAATACCGTGCTGGTAGAGCGGATTATTATCACAGGGCGTGAATTTCATCTCGAAGTGGAGCCCCGTGCCTGGCTTCGGCGGCTCACCGTTGCCCCCGAGCACCGGAAACCAGCCACGGATACACTCGCCGGTGGCGATTTCCACCGCTGGAATCAGGACTTTCCCTATCAACTGTGCACCGAAAATGTCATTGTCCTTCACGTGGAACTCCAAATGCACCAACGGATGCGCCATCGGAATATAGAACTTCTCGTTCCACTTTGGGTTTTGAGAATTGGGGATTACCTGTTGGAATTCATAAGTTTTTAAAACTCTATTGAATTACTTCCGAGAGTCTCCATTTGAACCGAGGAAAGAATCTGTACCGTTTGATGGAATTTAATAGAAGGAAGAAAAAAAAAAACCTTAGAATTTAGAAACCAGGGCCTTGGATTACCCGCGTTCGAGCAAGAGTGGCTTGCGGCACGCAAACCTTAACGTACGGGTCACTGGTGATGATTTTGCTGTGGTGGTGGATTTTCTTATCGACGCCGTCTAAGTCTCCTTCGCCGCCGGATTCGGCGTCTGTGTCGTGGGCAGCAGAGGATGGATGCTGCGACGGGCGGCGGCAGGCGACGTCGCAGACGGTGAAGCAGCGGCGGAGGTGTTCGGTGACCAAGTCCATGTTAGGTAAGTTCCGAGCTTCAATGATTCTTAGGTCCAAGTCGCCGTGTAAGTATATCACTCTCTCTAATGGTACCTCCTCCGCCATTAGAACTGAGCCTTATAAATCACTCAATCAAAGTGTTTCTGCTCACACCACTACCACTGCAAATACATATAGTGAGAGAGAGAGTGAGGTTGAAGAAAGGAATGAGAGAGAGAGAGATAGAGAGGTTGAAGAAAGGAATACTTTAGGGTTTAGGACAAGCCATGGAATTTGGAATAGTACCGAAAGTTTTCTTGCCGCTCGGAATTTGGAATAGTACGGAAAGATCTTTCCCGCTGGAAAAGAGAGGGAAGGACAAATGGGCTCACGTGTGAAGCCCCACCGTTTGATCTTAGCTGGATTTGTAGACTATTTTTTCAATATTAGTCCCACCGTTCCTAAATAAGTGTCCATTACGAAAAGTCGTGTCATTTTTCAAGTAAAAAAAAAATTAAGTGTTTTCATGCATCATTTTTTGAATTTTTTCGCACAGAATGAAAGTACACGATGAATACTTTAATTCGGTGCGAAAAAATTCGAAAAATAATACACGGAAGCACTTAATTTTTTCATTTGAAACAAGGCAAGAGAGAGAGTATGGGACACTTATTTAGGAACGGAGGT